>JAUTDX010006814.1:0-27510 GCA_030844895.1 Ambrosia x helenae | reverse complement strand
ACTTCTAGGGGTACCATGACGAAACATATACGCTACGATATTCGGTTTTGGTTTTAGCTAAATTTTCGTTATCAGTAGTACGCGGAACAACGGTACCAGTATCAATCTCACCATTGCCATGACTTAAATCCAGATCCTAAAGTGAATTCATGAAACTAACCACTATGTATACATAAGACCAAATTAACTGGAACTGATTTAATAAAATTCAGTTATTTTTTAGTTTGAAAAATACAATGAATTGGATGTTACTCTGGGTTAGAATTCTGATTTAGATTTTTTTAACGGCAAAATCATCATATATATAATCATTAAACACATGCTAGCAAGACACTAAAACC
This sequence comes from Ambrosia x helenae, assembly GCA_030844895.1. Lineage (NCBI taxonomy): Eukaryota > Viridiplantae > Streptophyta > Magnoliopsida > Asterales > Asteraceae > Ambrosia > Ambrosia x helenae. The sequence continues at coordinate 27,169 of JAUTDX010006814.1, read as the reverse complement.
CCAAAGACATACAATTCGCCAAACAACAATACAGTTACGCCAAAATAACTAACCCACCCCCTAGGTTTTAAAAGCGCGCTTAAGCGCGAGGCGACCTGAGGCGCAGATCCATGCGCCTTATGTCACTCAAGGCGCAGCGACAACAAAGCGCAGGAAAAGCGCAAGAAGAGCGCGCTTTTTTGGCAAAAAAAAAAAAACGTTTTCGTACGGGGGTGTTTTTGTGCTTCAAAGTGTTATACATATAGCTAAAAAATGTTATCCATTTAAGTTAAATCAATATATAAACCTTATTTATATCTTATTTTGAGGTAAGGATGCTAAAAACCTATAGGATATATAGAAAAAATTATATAATCGTCTTGCACTTCGCGTACGAAAAGCCCACCGCTTTTGCGCTCTGCGCTTTGTGCCTCATTTTTAGACCTCGTCACTTTTGTGCGCTTTGCGCTTTTTAAAACCAAGCCCACCCCTCAGGGATTCAGCTTCAACCCACAACAAACTTAAAATTTAGCTAAAGAAATTCAAACCCAAACAACCCTACTCACACAACTTATGACACTTGTGAACACCCTATAATTTTGTTGTTTCAAATATTGATTTTGCCTAATTAAGATAGTTTTGCGCACATTAAAGTATATAGATGTTGATAAATAGCTAGTATGATGCATAGGGCTGCAAACGAACCGAACGAACACGAACAGAGCCTTGTTCGTGTTCGTTTGTTAAGGAAAATAGGTGTTCACGAACAGTTCACGAACACTTACCGAACGAGATTTTTTGTCCGTGTTCGTTTGTTAAGAAAACACTCGTGTTCGTGTTCGTTTGTGTTCGTTTGTTAATTTTGTTCATGAACGCACACGAACACAAACAAACATTAATGAACACAAACGAACACATAAAAGTGTTCATGAACAGAAGCGGTCAAACGAACATATTTTAACTTTCGAATAAGATCGAATTCACATACTTTAAGCCACCCAAAATAACATTAAGCCACCCAAAATAACATTTACATAATATATTAAACATTAATAAAGTAGCGTCTCAAAACAATAAGTTCGCATATTAAACTTAAAGTCTTTGTTAAGCTACCCAAAATAAACTTTCATCGAATTACTTTTTTATTTGAGTAAAATTTATATATATAAAAGAATATAAGAAGGTTATCAAAATTAAAACCCCTATTAAACAAACGAACATAAACGAACACAAACGAACATAAACGAACACAAACGAACGCGCTACCGAACGTTCACGAACATAAACGAACGAACGCAAACCATTGTTCATGTTCGTTCGTTAACTAAACGAACGAAATTTTTGTTCGTGTTCGTTCATTTATTAAATGAACGAACACAAACGAACTTCCCGCCGAACGGTTCATGAACTGTTCGCTGAAAGTTCAGTTCGTTTGCAGCCCTAAATTGATGCATAGACAATGAACATTTGTACTATCAACTATCAAGTAAAAAAGAAACATGCAGTTTGGAAAACACACATAAGAGTTATAGTTAGATGCATACAATTGACATTGATGGTAAGTATAATCAATTGCTTTTGTCGATCAATGTTAACATTCTAAAAAAGTTGAAAATTTTATTGTTTGTTATAGAGAGCACAAGACCTCTTTAGGGTTCAAAACCAAAGAAGAACATCTTTTCGTTTGTACTGCATGTGCCATTGGTTTTTCCATATTTCCGATCACCACCCGCCGCATTTTCGACACCGAGTGTCTAAACCTAGACACGTTTGACATTCCAAATGTGTATCACCTTTAAGTCTAAGCGGTAACGTGGCATCCTTTGAAACCACAACTAAGACAACAATTTTAGCTATATATAAAAACATTATAGCTTACTCAGAAACATGTGGCTTATTCGTTAAGTATGATTCTTAATTCTAACAACAATCTAACTTTTTACACCGAAAGCTCATCGTATTTTGGTCTTAGACGATGAGCTTTCGGTGTACAAAGTTATATTGTTGTTAAGATTAAGAATCATACTTAACTAGTAAGCCACATTTTCTAGGTAAGCTATAATGTTTTTGATATAGCTAAAACTGTTGTTTATCTTAGTTGTGGCTCCAATACCGCTTAGACCTAAAAAGTGACACATTTTAAACATCAAATGTGTTCATGTTTGGACGCTCAGTGTTGAGAATGTGGTCGGCAGTGAACAAAAACATGGAAAAATCAACAACACAGGGCATGACAAAGGAGAGGATAAACTTGATTATGTCGTGAACATTGATAACAAACAAAAAATTTGATTATACTTAGCATCAAAGTTAATTGTCTGCATTTAACTATAACTATTTTGTGTGTTTTCCAAATTATGTGTTTGGACGTTTCTTTTATAATTGATAGTACAAGTGCTCATTGTGTATCTACAGAACTACCTATTTATCAACATTTGGTGTAGTTTCTATATACTTAAATGTGCACAAATGCTATCTTAATTAGACTAAATCAATATTCTGAAACTCCAAAATATGTGGGTGTTCATTCGGACTATTGTCAAAGTCTCTTGAGTTGTGCGAGTAGGGATGTTTGGGTCTAATCTCATTTAGCTAAATTCTAATTCTAATTTCCATGTGGGTTGAAGTAGTATATAAACAACAGGCAGTAATCAGTATCTCCTACAAATTGGAGTCCTTTAGGGGTGGATTATTCATTTCGGTGTAATTGTATTGTTGTTTGTATGTCCTTGGGGTTTTAGTGTCTCACTAGCCCTGTTTTATGATCATACATGATGACTTTACCATTTAATTCGGAATTCTAACCCAAAGTAACATTCCAATTCATAGTACTTTATCAAATTAAAAAAAAAATAACAAAATTTTATTAAAATCAGGTTCAATCAATACGGTTAATTCGATTTAGAGGGTGTTTTAGTATAAATCTAAAAGCTATTCTATATCAAACATGATTAAACCAATTACTACACTCAACAACCGTACAGGTACCGATCTCATCCCAAAACTTAAATTCAGATCCTAAACTATGGTTATGAATTATGATCAAGTATGTAAAAAACTAGGTTCCCAGCAACCCACTCGGTTTGAATTATCAACAATATCCATTAGAGCATCTACCATAAAAATTACTAAAAATTACTAGATCTGCCACTGCCTAAACTATAAAGTCAAATCAGAGTACCAGATCAATATAAAAAAGTCAACAAAACAAAAAAAACTTACTATTAAGCTCTTCAAGCCAACGAACAACGCTATCAAAGGTAGTAGTCCTAGTAATATCATAAACAATAAGTGCACCAACAGCACCACGATAATAAGCCGATGTAACAGCACGAAACCGTTCTTGACCAGCAGTGTCCCATATCTGTGCTTTAACTTCTTTACCATCGATTTCCATGCTCTGGGTCTGGAACTCTACTCCTATGGTGGCCTTTGAATGTGGGTTGAACTCGTTACGTGCGTATCTGGAAAGGAGGTTGGACTTGCCGACAGCGGAGTCTCCTATGATGACTACTTTGAAGAGGTACTCTTCTCCTTCGTCATCGGATGAGTCCATTGGAGTTAGGAGTTGATGTGGTTTTTTTTTTTGGGATTGATGATGATGTTAGAATTGATGTTATTAATGTTGATGTGATCTAGGGATGGTTGAGAAGGTGGACAGCAGGAAACGGTTGGCAGAGACAGTGGTGCTTTATTAGTGGACCCCTTGTTGACCGCTAAGGTATTTTATAGTTTTGTTCTATGGAATTATTTCATTTAGACTATGCGGTGTGGTTCCCCTTCCCCTTCCTTCCCCTTGTCCACATCAGCGCCACCTCATTTTCCCCTTCTCCTCCCCCTTTTAGGGGAAATGGTTCCCCTTCTTCCCCCTTCCCCTTTTTATTATTTAAATGAAAAAAAAAAAACAAAAAACTAAAACCTTTGAACGGTTATAAACACACACACAAACAAACAAAACCCATTCCTCTCTCATCATCTTCATCATCCTTCACCCTCACCCTCACCAACAACCACCGCCCCTTGCACCAACCGCCGCCCCCTGCAACAACCTCCACCGCCGTCGTCGTCTGCACCTCCGTCGTCGTCTGCACCTCCGTCGTCGTCTGCACCGCCGTCGTCGTCTGCACCGCCGTCGTCGTCTGCACCAGATCTGGTTCTCTCTCTCTCTCTCTTTAAACACCTCTCTCTCTCTCTCTCTTTAAACCCCTCTCTCTCTCTATTTAACGTTAAAAAAACATTGGGAAATGGGACGGGGAGAACGGGAAGAATTCCCCGAGTTCACCGAAGCTGGAGCGGGGGGGGGGGGGGGCGTGTTCCCCTTCGGGGAAAGCTCCACGTCAGCCTTCCCGACCCTTTCCCCTTCCCACACCCCACAGTCTTAGTACTTAGTAGAGATGGACGTTTAAAGTAGATGTTCGAGGATAGGGGTTTATCGGGGTATAAGATTAAGGTTAAGGATTGTTAGGGAGGGTTTGATTGTATCGTAGTGTAAATTTATGAGCTTAGACTTTTTCTTGCACTGGTAGGAGGTCTTTAAGAGTGACTTGTATTTGGGTGTTTATAGGTATGTTGTTTTTCGATGGCAATATATACCTTTGTTTTATCACGTGACGATTTCAATATTTCTCTAAATTCAGTAGCTCTTTATTACTTTTTAGTTTTGTTTGCTTGTCGATTATGTGTTGTCGAGCCGGGGGGGTATCTCTGGAAGCAGCCTCTGTATCCTCAAGGATATGGGTAAGGTTCGCATACATCTCACCATCCTTAAACCGTACTCTTAGCTTTACTAATTGTGGGATTTACTGGGTAAGGTTGTTATTGGTGTTATTAGTTGGGTTGTGTGTTGTGGTACACGATCAGAGCAAGCACAAGTGAGCCACGAGCTACGTGGCTCGCGAACACGACAAAGGGGTGGCGCGAGGGAGGCTGCGAGTGAGCTGGCGTGAGTGTGCTTTGCGTGGGTTAGCGTAGGAGGGGGAAGAGAGTAACGACTCTTTTGAGGGGCTGGTAGCGTGGGAGGTCAATGTGAGCCACCGCAGGGTCACGTGAGCGAGCAACTTCCTTTATCCGGTGCCACGTCAGCGTTCAGTGTCGTGATATCAGAGGATAAAGTTTGTGCTCAAGGTGAGCCACAACACATAGTCTTATAACCGTTTTAAAAACTTTATCTAATTGTTTACTTTGGTTTTTAAACCTGTCACTGTCTTCTCTCAAAATTCCTCACAACTTCTCTCTTTGTATTATTCGCTTCTTCTTTAGCCACTTCCGGCTTCCACGCTTTCGCATCTGAGGAGCGATTGCTTCGTGGCAGGCATTTAGCAATGCCCGGTGAGGGTTAGCTGTCTGGAGACATTTTAAGGATTGGGCGCTACTCATCAATGTATGTTTACTCAAATTAACAACCACTCAATTTTGATCAATATTATTATAAAACGTGCCAACTTAAAATGGATGAGCACCACCATTCTGCCACCGACTAGTCACCGTCATTGTCGCAATCGCCCACCGCCACTGCCACCATCCGTCACCATTAGCCAACTTAAGAGCATATATAAAATTGTGAGCCATTGTCATGGAATTTTTTTTGCCATTCAGAAAAGAGTTGCGGCGCAGCTTGTTGCCCGCCTTTCCGCTATCTTAGAGGGTGTTTGGGATTGCGTTTTGAATCTGATTTTTAGATTATTGCGTTTTGAAAACGCAGATAATCAGTTTATAGCGTTTGGGATTGCGTTTTGAAAACGCAGATAATCAGTTTTTTTAGGCTATCAAAACGCAATAATCTATAAGCAGCTCCATCTCTACTTTTCCAAAACGCATAATCTGTTTTGAATAATCAATCCCAAAGACCCCCTTAATGTAATTTGTAAAAGTGATCAATGAGATTTTCATTATTATTTGAAAAAAAGAAAACAACAATTATTGATACAGGATTTTGAGACGAAACAAATAGATATCTTTTTAAAACGCTGCATTTTGATCAAATTTTGATTTAACCTGAAATTCAATTTGACATGAATCTATTTAAAACCGTTACCCTACCTAACCTAATCTAACCTAGTAAACTTTATAACTGTTTTAAGATATATTAATATGACATTTCATATTGTCTAATTCAAAAGTTTTGAAGTAAATAGTTATTAATGTTTTCATATTGTATTAAGTTAGAAGCTGTATTGTAGCCTTTTAAAAGATAACCTTAAGTCTAAATAGTTAAAAAAAACTATCTCTTAACCATTCATATTTAAAATCACATCTTAATCATTAAGAAACTAAGATCCATTGAAAGTTAGTCTTTGAATGACCATTAAGAGGCTATCAAACAGCCTCTTTTTGAAAAAATGTGATAAAATATCTATTAGAAAATGATACAATTTTCAAAAAAAAAAAAAAGAGAGAGGAAAATGATGCATTTAATTAGTTCCACATATGAGGGATGGTCATATTTAATTATCAGATTTAAAGGGTTGAGAATTTAATTTTATTCATGTTTTTGTCTTTGTTGCATACTTGCATTTAAATTAGTTGTTTAACGTACATATGTTACACCAATATTTATATTCATAATATATTATTAATTTATAAAGTTAGAAAAGGTAAAGAAAAACGTTCTATTGCAACTTGCACGTCTTACTCGACTTGTTCCTTTTTGTCTGAAAACTTTATTCGTTACCTTCAACTTTAATTATTTAAATGATCGTGCCACTTTCTTCCCATTTTTTATATATGTGTAAATGGTACTAAATATTGTAAAATATCAAAGTAAGAATACTGAGATAAAATTAAGTCGGTAAAAGCATTTGTCAATTCTTCACATAAAGAGAGGTTAAGAACGGGAAATTAATTCCATCAAAGTTACATCAGTTGTTAAAGATCTACACTTTGCATTACACTCTAGTACTCTACTAATCACCATGCTTTAGACAACAATGATAAGAGCATCCACAATGCAACACGTAACAAATCACTCTAAACTGTCACGTTACCATGTCACATCATTCCAAACCACAACCCTTTCAAATCCACTGTTTTCTTCCAACCACTCGGGAAGCCCTCGTACTACTTACTTTACCGTAACCATTAGTCTTTGGACCGAGAAACAGTTGAATAACGCCATTGGGGTTGACACTGCCCGCCCTTGATTGGTAGCTCCAATCGACGTTTAAAGGGCGTAATTGTTATCCTAGGGATACTACATCACCTATTGAGAGGTGTGGTCACAGCAAAAGTTCGTGGTCATGGTTTGGTTATTCTTTTTTTTTATTAAACCTTTATCTAAATTTTTATACTATATTTTTAATTTATTTACGTATAAGAATATTATTAATTTATTAAAATAAAAAATATTAAATAAATAAAAGTACAGAAAAAAATAAAGTAAAATTTTAATTTATATATGTATAATATTTATTTTTTTCATTTATACTTCTGATGGCTAATTTTCAAACAGCTACATAACCCAATACCAATTAAATATAAGACACATAATATCCAACCCAATACCTAATTTAAAAAAACAAAAAAGGGGGGAGGGGGTAACAAACCGTCCGCTCCACGCGGCGGACGACCCACCAAACCAACCCTCCATTGCATCAAACTTGTGTCTCGGTACGTCCAACCCCACCGGACCGTCTGGTGAGGTGGTATTGTGGATGCTCTAAGTGATAACGCTAGTAGTGTGCTAGTGTTGCATGTCTACTCGAAAAATAACAAGCATAGACATAGTCATCAATATATCAATCAATTGGATAAGTGATATGAACTATGGCCCATAGGTGGCAAACCCACCATATTGGCTGATCGGCCCAGGAGGCTAGGAAGGAAATCCGACTGACTAATTTATAGCCTCATAAACACTGTTTAATTCCATTTAAGGTCGTTGTGTTTGTGTATAACTAATGTATTGCTAGTACATTTACATAAAAACAATGGTTTACCGTTATTATGTATTATTATCAAGATATATCAAATACATATTTACACTAAAATATGGTACTTTGATGTCAATAATTTATTTATCATTTACGTCTAGATAAGTAGACAGTTATCTAACAATATTCTTGAAAACTTTTCCTATATGCTTCAGATGCTTTAGTACACATGTAACATGAGATAGGCTTCCAAAGTTCAAATGTATTGAAGCAAGATCTAATTAGTTCATATCATTCGTGTTGCAAGAGATTTTAATTTGCATTTTTTTTTTATTTTGTCGATTTAGTCATTTATAGGTCTACACTCCAAGAACCAAGTTGTTCCATGGTCCTCATAGCACCTAACAAATATTCATTATCATCATACTTAGCAAATCCCATCAATAACAAATCTAAGGTAGGGTCGGCAGAGTGTAAGACATAGGCAGCCTTATCTCTACCTGTAGGAATAGAAAGACTGCTTCCAGTGAGACCCCCCAGCGCGACAATAGTTTTGTATCATGCCTTGGACATATGGCACATAATACTCATCAATCGGGTTGGTTCATTAAACATTGAATATAATATCATTTTCTTTTATCTGGTAGTAAAAGTTTCATGTTTACCCTTTTAACTTAATAAATTTAACTTTACCACCTTTACTTTAGTTTAATTTTTGTTTACACCTCCTAGTCTCTTACAATTTATTTGGTTTATTTTTCCACCTACACTGTAGCTATATTTGTTTTTACACCCTGTGCAATTTAGTTGTGTTTTTTTCTTTTTCTTTAGCAAATTTACACTACAATCACCTCAACTTTAATAAATTTACTATTTTGAGTTTTTAACGAATTTTCTGTTACTTGATTTTTTATGGGTTTTGTTTTTTATACTAAAGCACTACGCGAGTTGTTTTTATCTATGTTTCGACGAGAGTTTTAGTAATCTTTTTTTTTCTAGCCGGTTGTTTTAGACGCTTTTTATATCATTCGGTTTTTTAACCGTCCAACGCCCATCTCTAGATACCCATTGCATTGTGTTTTTTTTATGTTTAAACTGACCCATTATAATGGTTGGACATTGTGTTTATCTTTATATACGTTTTGGTGTAAATTTTATTCAAATAATATTGCTTTCATATAAAACGACCTAACTTTTCCATTACTTTCGAATTTACAGTCATCACGTGGATTTTGTTGTCATGTTCGCAATTTGCTTATTTTACTTACGTTTCGAACCCGTTGCGAAGCGTGGATGGTAAGTTGGAAACTCACTATAATCTTCAAAGCATTACTTACGTAAAACTTATTTAACCATTATTCTAGACATGTGATATATTTTAATGAATTCTCATTATTGTCAAGTACATTACCTCTTTTGAAATAGTCATGCTTGGTGTACTTTGTAGAGACTCTTCTAAGGTCTTTTATCTTTCTCATTTTGACCATCTTAATTCGTTTATTCCTTTTCCCTTTAATGTATTTTTCGTGTTGGGGAAAAGTCATAAATTCATGGTCAATCCCTATTGGATCCGTTTAACTGAAGCATTAACATGTTTTAACAATTGTTTTGGTTTTGAAGTCATATGCTTGTTTGATAATATTAGAGCTAGCTTGATTATTTTTTTTTTGTTTCTGGCTGTAAATTGATACGTGTGTTGGGGTTGCCATGCTCATGTTTGCTTGATCTTGTATCTTTTAGATTAGGTTTTGCGTGTTAGGATTGATTACTTGGTGTTTTTGATTCTCGACAGCTAATTAGAGATAATATTTGGAGTTTTGGATATAGATTGATTGTGATTTAAGTGTTCCACTTAATCTAGAGCATAGGGTGATAGATATTGATTAGAACTTCCTACACATTGCTTGTTAAGCTTAGATTCCGCAAGAGCGTATTTATCGTTTCACCAGTGATGCTAGTGTTTAGTACTTATCTAGATTAGACTCACGTTGTCTTTTGTTCTCGGGTTGTGGGTCAAAATTTTCACAAAATTGTGAGTAAAAAGCATTGAGGGTGATATCTCATTAGACATTTTATCAATTATCACACCTCTAATGTTCTTCACATGTGTCTTTGGTTTTCTTAACCCTAGATTCTTACCTAATTAACCCTAGATTCTTACCTTTAGAGATAGTCAAACAGTTCATTACCTTGAGTATTTACATGTTATCTAGATATTTCTTACAAACGCATCAACCCCATCCCCCATCCCAATCATCGCGAACAACCCCCATCCCACTCCAGGCTGTTCATATTTTCACAAAGGGTCTTCTGCGTTTATTTTAAAGGCAACTTCTATATATAAATATAGACCACCCAGAGGCTGGAAAACTACACCAACTCCACAATTTAAAATTTAACCATTTATCCTAAGATAAGATTTAACATGAGATCGATTACTAATCCACACAAAAACATCCTCCTTAATCAATTGGACAAATTTCATGACCGGAATGAAGTTACTGTTGAAAACTTTATCGTTTTTCGCCATCCATATTCTCCAAGTCGTAAGAGCCACCACATTAATAATTTTCCTTCATGTTTTAGAGCCCACCTAATTGTTCAAAACTTCATCAATGTCCTCCTGCATTATTTATAGGATAAAATCATTTGTACAATAACCTCCCTCTGTATATGTATACGCGCATTAGTACAAATAGCGTAATTACGTTACTAGAATAATTATAGTAGTTTACACTAGAGTAATTATGTAATTATTCCACTAGAGAAATTACACTATTTTTTTAGATTTCTGTAATAAAATACATGTTTAACAAGATGAGATTTTTTTTTTAAAAAGGTAAAAATTTCCCATTCACTTCTCACGTTAAGGCCTTATTTATAGGATAAAATCATTTGTACAAGAACCTCCCTCTGTATATGTATATGCGCACTAGTACAAATCAATTTATCGAATAATAACTTATAATTATGTTATTTTTTTGTAACAAAAATTTGAGTAAATTATATCTCCCCGTTGTATTTTACTACTTTCTTTTCGAAAATAATAAATATACTAGTGGGAACCCGCGCGTTGCAGCGGAGTTGACGACACATTTTTACTTGGCAAAGTTATGAATATAAACATAATAAGGTCACCAACGTATATCAAATTGAGAGCACGAACATTGGTCATTATCATGGATACAAACATTAATGATGATCATGTGTTCAAACCTTATCCTTTTGCTTTCATTTGTTGCACTTATGCACATAAACATATAATTCATGAGAAAAAATATAACAAACCAACTCTATACCAATACAATATAATATTGAGAATGATGAAGAAGCTCTTAAAAAGTAAAAGATTAAATGATATTATTTAGGGTTACAAAAATACAAAAAAAGTAAGGTAATTTTATTCAATCATATGAAATTATTGGACTAACAATGTAAGTTTGATAGCAATTTTTTTTCCAATTTGCTGATGGGTTATGTAAACAAGATATTAAATAAGATCTTATTTAATGTCAAAGTTTTAAAATTTTTACAATCTAAAATACTTTTTAACACTTTTTGACCTCTCGGCAAGTATCTCGTCTTGTATGACCTGCAATGACGCAATGACAATAATACCAACCAGCGGGTTTCATCCATATGTTCTAGAAGTAACTGGATGATCTTTTATAATAAACTACCCAAATTAGTTTGTTCTGAAGGATTTATCAGAATTATGGTAACAAGTTTTAATACGCTGTTCATTAGGGAAATAAATAGATGTAGATAATGATAACCTATGATACTCAATAAAGTAAAACTTAATATTACTATTTAATTTAGGCACCCTAAACATGATGAAGGAACCGAAAGACATATTGACAATGCAACTTTTTTAAGGGAAGCTAACAATATTAGTTTTACAAAAAGTGTATGATGTGGGTCCAAGCTAATATGTCAAAATTGGATGGTTATTTGGTTCTTAAGCAGCAGCAAGAAAAACATAAGCATTTTTTATATACACGAACAACTTCTCACCAAAGTGCCGAAGGAGCAACAGTCCATGCTTTGGTGAGCAATCTTGATGTAGCAACCTGCAAGAAACATATAAAAACATAATTAAACCAGAATATTTTGGAAAAAAATACAACACTCCTGCAATGATTACCAACATAAAATGTTGAATTGGGTCAAGCCAAACATAGTAAAACCATCGGATTCTTTATATTTGTTCTGTAAAGGTCACATACAAAACCTTTTGATTACGTATTGCAACCTACAAGAGAAAAATTTACTATTTGTTAGGTTTATGTACAATCGAAACCCATGACAACAACACAAAAAGGCAAACAAAGAAAACAATATATGAGAGCAAACAAACCTGTAAAAACAAAAATGAAATAGGAAGCGAGTAAGATCGTTGGCGCTCATACGATAAGAACTGGAAAAACAAATCGGAATAAAAAAAGCTGAAACATGGACCTGGGTATAACATGCTCTAAAGAAATGCAAACCGATCGAGGCTCTCCCTGATACAAAATCGATGTCATCAAAACAAAGAGGTTTGGCGTGGGATTTTTTTAATGTTAATGGTGATAACGGTAATAGTTGAGAGATGAAGAGAAAGTGAAAACTGAAGATGGTGTCAGGCTCTTCTTAACCATCGAAGGTGAGTAAATGCTTCCAGCGGTTACTCCCAATTGAGAGGAATTCAGGTTGTGTCTTTTGATTTTCCCCATCTTAAAATCTGGAGTAATAAATAATAAAAGAGTAAATATGGCTTTCAAATTGAGAGTAGATTACATTCGACGCTTAGTTTGATATTATGGAGTTAATGCTTTAGATGGTAGTATAAAAAAGACACATTTGCCCCCCAAGTAACCCAATTAAGTGTTGTACTATATGCATAAAAGGTTGTAATTACTTAACTTTTGCAGGCATCCCTCCCTCATGCTTTATATATAGTATAGATTTGACACTTCCAATAAAAGGTGGACACCAAATATACAAATAAAATACTCAAATCTTCAAATATAGCTTCTGCTTTCGCTTTCAAGTTTTAAAATCATCTTAAACGACTGCATGCTCGGTGCAGGCTCTGGTTACGTACTTGACCTTCCATTTTATTTTATGCAAGTTTATTACATAGCCTTTATTAAAACTATAACAAGGACTTCACTTCATTTATTAATTTTAGTCCTTTATTGATAAAATAGTCTTCATATTCTATGTGAGTCTTGGTCTTGTTCACTAAACATAACGATTATTTTTACAAATCATATCATAATGATATTTTGCAAATACTAAAATTCACAATTCAAGGTATTCATGAGACAAAGAGGCAGCTAAAACTTGTGAAGGATGAGGAAGATAGGATCAGGGTAAGGTGTTTTGGTGATTTGGGGACAAATGATGTTGGGAAAAATGTCAAAGAAGGTGCCAAGTCAGTAATGATTGAAAAGAAAACAAAATCTGTTAAAAAGAGCATTGCAAAAGTTGATAAAGCAAAGACCACAAATGTCAAGGGGGGTGTTACAACAAAGGGGAAAGGTGTGGGCAAGAAAAAAGCAAGTTCAGAAACACAAGGGGCTGGACCTTCAAAACATAAAGGGGTAGGGGGAACATGAAAGACCCTACCAAATTTACTTGTCCTTGGGTTTTATTGGTCTCCTTTGACAAGAAGACAGAGTCTTGGATAGTTCAGACATTTATTGACAAACATAAATGTCTTCAAAGCAGATTCATATCAGCTTGTAATTCAACTTTTCTTGCTCAAGAACTTCTTGAACAAATTGAAGAAAATCCCAACATTCCAGTAAAGGCTGTGCAAGAACAGTTCCAAAGAAAGTTTGAAGTGAATGTTTCCAAGATGCAAGCTTATAGGGCAAGATTCAAAGCTCAACAAGTACTTCATGGGGATTATACAGCTCAATATGGTTATATTAGGGACTATGCTGAGGAACTTTTAAGAACAAATCCAGGGTCAACTATCAAGTTAGGTGGTGACCAATATGGAGTTGCTGGGCCAGGTAAGTGGAAGTGTGTGGTGGACATGAAACAAAAAACTTGCACTTGTAGAAGATGGGAAATTACTGGGTTGCCCTGCTCACATGCAGTGGCAACCATATGGAATATGCAAAGTTATGGAATGGATGTTGGGATTCCTGAATCATGGGTGGATCCAGTGTATCATTTGAGCACTTGGAAGCAAGTTTATAACTTTAAGATTTTCCCTATAAATGGTATGTCTTTATGGGAAAAGTCAAAGGTTCCATCCACCCTCACAGCCCCAATATATCACAAGCCAGTGGGAAGACCCAAAAAAAAAAAAAGAAGTCTGCTTTTGAGGATGAAGATGTGAAAAGGACTGGGAAACTGTCTAGGAAGAATGCATGTGGAACTTGTAGCAAGTGCAAGGGGACAGGACACAACAGTAGGACATGCACTGGTGTACCATTTGAGCAACAGAAGACAACAACTGCAAAGTCAAAACAGGTCAAGGGTAAATCAGTCAACTCCACTTCTCAAACAGCCAAGTCACCTGCAAAGTCCAAATCCAAAGCATCAGCTAGTCAACCATCCACCAAGGCACCAGCTGGGTCCAAATACAAAGCATCAGCTAGTCAACTATCCACCAGGTCACCAGCAAAGTCCAAATCCAAAGCATCCAGTAGTCAACCATCAACTAGTCAACCATCCAAGTCACCAGCAAAGTCAAAGAAGAATGTTCAGAAGGCTAAGGGGAAGAAGGCAGCTTAATGGGTCACCTGTTATAAGTTTAATATTATCAATGTTTAAGACAATTATGTGTTTTGGTTCTTATGACTTTTTATGTTTCAAGTAGTATTATCAATGTTTAAGACAATTCTGCCTTGATGTCTAATATTTTGGATATTATGTGTTTGATGTAATGATATTATCTGTGTTTGATGATATCAGTTTGATGATATGCACAGTTGGATATTATGTGTTTGATGCACAGTTGATGATATGGGTTTGACAGTTGCACTGCACATGGGTCAAAATGTTTGGGTCAAAATGGTTTGACATTTGCACTACACATGGGTCAAAATGGTTTGAAGTGCATATTATCCATGTTTAGAAAGTGCATATTATTTGGGTCATGCACATGGGTCATAATGGTTTTACTTGTGTTGTTCAATATCAGAAAGTGCATATTATCCATGTTTAACTAACTGTTTGACTGCATTTGGTTGGTCATAAACTCAGTGTTAGGAACATAACATGCTTCATTACAATAACTGATTACATTACTGCATTACATAACACCATTGAGTTCATTACATAGGGGCAAATCTAAACAAACTTAACAACAAACACAACAACAAAAAAGACCCAGCTGAACACCAAATATTTCTTCCTTTTCCTTGATTCATCCTCCTTAGCTTTCAGTTTATCCACCAAGACTTCATTAACAGCTTCAAGTTCACTAATTGAACCCTGAAGTTCAGTGACTGAACCCTCAAGTTCACTTTTTTGACCTTAATAACCCAGCTATGACATTATCAGGCTCAACCCAGCCAAGAAAACCTCCACATTGTGAAGCCTACAATAACATTTATTAATTTGGGGTCAAACGAGATTTGGGGGAATCAATAACAGTGGAAATTAATTCGATCATACCTTAATTGGGCATGAATAAAACCGACGACCTGGATTTTTGCTAGTCCACGAGGTCCTGACTATTGCCTCTCTCCCACATCTGCAGTAAATCGGGGCCATTTGAAGATCTGCTGAAGAATTAGGGTTTGGATATGGTTTTATGAAGAAGAGGGTCTTGGATTTGATTAGGGAAAGAAAAGAGGGTTTTATTTTTTTTAAAATATAATTATTTAATTAAAGCACAGCACTTAAAATGACTAAAATGCCCTCACATGCAAGGCATGTGAGGGGAGTTAACAGTGAAATCTAACTCAGTTAGTGTGAAAGGTCTGGAATTGCAACCAACAATGAAGGTTAAGGTTGATTAGAGAGCTTTTTAAAGGCAAAGGTGAAAGGTGCAGTTTGGGTAAAACATAAAGGTTGTTTTCTGTAATTTTGTCTTTAAGGTTTTAGTGATTATAAGAAATGGGATGTGAATATTACTCTAGTAGAAGGGTATATATCTTGTTTTTAATATTGAAATTTTACAACTTTTTATTTTGGTTATTTATAAAATTTTAATAGTATCTTAAAAATCACATTTACGCAACTAAAATATATAAAATAAATATTTAAACGACCGTTTAACATTCAAATTTCTTAATTTAATTATTTAAATGAGGCTCAACATTCCAATTTATTATGAACTTTAACAACAAACTAACACAATCCTAAATAACCTTATACTTTACAGGATTTGAATAATCTACTTTTAGAATAAAGGAGAGACATTTTACCACCACAAACTATTTGAATTTTGAATTTGCTTAGTTATAAAAAAAATCATAAATGGTTAAATGAATAATCTGAATTAAAAGTTATCGAACTTGATAAATATTTAGTGGCTCTCTTATAATTACATTTACCTAGTTATTTTAGGTTAAATTTGAAAAAAAAAATAACTAAATAGTTTCCGAAAAAGGTAAATATTTTCACTTGTGGACTGAACAAAATTGTTTAGCAACTTTAGTGGGACTTCAAAAACGAAGAGTGCTTCAAGGTGCAACACATGTAGATTATGCGGAGATCAAGACGAGGACATGGATCACTTATTTACAAGATGCGGTTTTGCAACTGTCATATGGCAAGGAATTTGTTCGTGGATTCACGCTCCTAATATTACAACCGCGAAGGTAGAGGACGTTCTAGAGGCTCACAAAGAATGGGTCGGATCAAAACACAAGAGGAAGGTTTGACATTTAATTATTCTGGCAACTTATTGGGCGATTTAGAAGACGCGAAATGAACTAGTTTTTGCAAGCAAAAGACCATCAATCCAGGGAAACAATTGCCGCCATTCAATCTATATGACATTTATGTGGGTAAAGAGTAGAGGCACGATGGACCAAATGGAGTGGGAGAAATGGGTAAAATTTGAGTTACCAGGATCAAATTTACTGCTATGCTAGTAAACTATTGTATATTAGTTGGGTGATGAATAAAGTTTAATTCTTAAAAAAAATCATAAGAATTGATTAAGGGGTGGCGGCGCAGCTTGTTGCTCGTCTACCTGCTATTATGATGTAACTTTCGTATTTTGTTTTAATGAAAAACCGGTTTGGATCAAAAAAAAAAAAAAAACGTGAATGTTTTCTATAGTTAAAAACTATTTTTTGGTGACCGGTAAAGATATTTATAAACGTTCCTTGACTTTTATTTATATATTTTGCAGTAAATAAGCTGGAGTGTATACTTTTTAGTCTTTTATTATTACTCAAACAAGAGTAATCAAAAACACCGTTGAGAATGAAGAGAAGTAGGTATAGGGGAATAGTCAAAAGTCAAAGGCATGCGGGCAGTTTGGTAAACTAAATACGCCTGGTCAACATTGTTGACTCTTTTTTTAAAAAAATGTCAACTTAGACCATCTAAAACAGATTCGGTTTAGGATCGTGGTTAACACTAATGATCTTAAATTTTTATGACGGGTATGAGTTAACATTTCTAACTTGAAAACTGTTTATGATGACTATGTTTTTTTTATTTATTTAGTTGTGTTTAAATGGATTTACTAGGTACTGTCTGAATTAGAACTTTCTTAAGCAATTCTTTTGCAGACAATTATTACCGTTACAACTTGTGAATTTGTGATTCCATCTTAAGAGATGTATGAAATTGCTTATTTAAATACTTGATGCATATGGTAAAAGATGTCATTTAATATAAACTCAATTTTAAGTATATAATTAGAATTATCACATACTGTATATACTGATTAACGACAACACAACACATCACATAATCGTCTCTCTTTTTCAGTTTCCCCCTCCATTGTATCCAGTTTTACTAAATATAATCACATTCATAATGAAGCTGTTTGTATAGTTTAGAAAGATATGATGAGGGCAAACATTATCTCTGCTACATGGGGATGGAGAGACTACTCTCGATGAGACTCTATACTCTCAGAACACCTTTATTGATAGCACCCATTCGTATAACATATACCGTGAAATGTAGCTAAGATAATTAGCAAACAACCATACAAGTATTAATGTGAATACTTCTAAACTACATTGAATACTAAACTACAATATCTACGGTTAAGGCTGAACCATAGATGTTGCTGAATCATTAAACACTGAACTTGGCTGAACCTTAATGAGACTCTCATACCAATGTGGGACAAGAAAATTAATCATTAAGGGGTCCAACTTAATGATTCAACATTTAACCATTCACACCTCTTAACCATTCAGACCTCTTAATATTTCAGCACTTAATCAACCAAACAGCCCATAGTTAGATGAAGAAAATTGTTTTGAATAAGCTATATCCAAACACCCACTTGGTTAAAACTAACATACAATTACGTCATATAATTCTCATAATTAATGATCAACTTCTTAACAATAGTTTACTTCATTATAAAATAAACTTGCAATATTAAACACATATTAAACTATAAAATATCTATAAAGTATCTTTTCTAAACATTATTTGACTACAAAACAAATAAACAAACAAACCATTTTAAATAATCAATCCAAACACCCTCTTGGTGAAACTCAATTCATCTTCTTATCATTATTAATCTCACCAAACAAACAAACATCAATCAATATTCAATAATTAAAGCTTTTTAAACAAACCCTCAACAATCAATTACTGGTCAACACTCTACACCTTGCTACAAAAAAGATTCAAACTTTGGTATTAAATTCACGCGTATACACCTTCTGATCCATCTGGGTCACCATAAATACCCTTCAATTCCAATCTTTACTCTGTTTCTTGAATAATTGGGTACCCAATTCCATGGATTATTATTCTGATAAACCTATTGAGCAAAGGGCTTTTGATTCATTGGGATTAGGCTTTGATTTTGCTAGTGATTTTAGATTAAAGTTTGCAAAATCTTGCCCACATGGTGGAAGGTTGGTTGAGCTTGATGAATCAAGAAAAAGGGATATTGTTTTGCCTGGAAGTGGTTTAACTGTTTCTGGAGTTTCTGTTGATATTCATTGTGATAAAGGGGAACATGTTAGGTTTAAATCTGATGTTTTGGAGTTCAATCAGGTGAGGTTTTTTTTTTTTTTTTTTTTTTTTTTGCATTTGGTTTATGTGAACTTGATGTTTGTTGGATGATTATTTATTTTTTATTTTTTTTAGTTATGGATTTTATGACATGTTTATGATCTTTTTGTTGATATCAAGCTAGAATTATATAAAAGGAAATGGAAGTTTGTAAAAAGGTTGATTTTTAGTATGATATGAGGCCTAAACATATTAGTAGTAAGTTAAATGTTGAGTTGTGGAGTTTTATGTATGTGTTGTGTTGAACATTGTTTACATAGTGATTTTTAGAGGTATTGAACGATTTGAAACTAGTTGGCTATATTGAACATTTGAACCTATATTTGATTTTATGTTTGTTGCTGTTTGAGTTGTTGAAACGACCTCGAATCTTAGTCTAGCTTTGTTGAGTTGAGGTATGGGTTGGTTGACCGCACTCGTTGACTGCTGCTGTAGTTTTGAAAATGAGTAAAATAAATGTTGAAAATTTTATAGGTATTCATGACTTATGATGGTTATGATCACTCGTTCTTCCTAACTGTTGGCTAAAATTGCTCACGGTAGTTTGTTGCTTTCTGTGCAATATCTGACATATTACAATGATTAAAAATGTTACTCAAATCATTAGTTATTATGACCTGAGTTATAGGGGTGTTAAAGAAGCCTACCGGTGAATGCATGCAGTTGTTAGTATAGTGATTTGCCTTTTTGATCTATCGGGCTTCATTTTCCATTGCAAATGAATCGTCAGTTACGTGCAAATTCCTTAAGAACATTATACGTTGCAAGAACTAATTATGACAAAATTGTGAATGCGTATGCAAAAAAGGAAAAGTAAGAACTTGATTTGGTATTGACCGTTAACAAGTAGAGATGCAGATTGGATCATTTTTTCCCTTTTCATCATCTTTTTTTCATAAATAAAAGCGTATACTTTCTATACTCTTAAAATATCGATTTTGATGTCTATCAAAGGCGCATAATTTTCCATTTATTTTGTCTTGCAGATGTCAGAGTTACTTAATCAGAACGCATCGGTACAAGGAAAAGTCCCTTCAGGGTACTTCAATGCATTCTTTGATTTAACTGGCGCATGGTTAAACGACGCTGCAGAAGTTAAACATCTTGCTTTTGATGCCTATTATATCTCTCTATACTCTTTGTACCTTACATCATCTCCATTAGTACTCCGAGAAAGTGTAAAGAAGTCGGTTCCTACTCATTGGAATCCAGCATTATTGGCCAGGTAAAAAAAAAAAAACAGAACTATGTATGATTACATCAACTACATCATTGCAATAACAGTTTTAGCTTCAGGAATAATATCACCCCAAATCGACCCATTATAAGAAACAGGTCGAAATTGACACTGCTAATTGGAGTTGCTATAAAATTGATGCTTATTAATTAATATTAATATATATGTATGTATGGCAGGTTTATTCAGACTTACGGGACCCACATCATAGTAGGGATGGGTGTTGGAGGTCAAGATGTTATTTGTGTTAAACAGAAACCGTCGTCTACGATTTCACCTACCGAGCTTAGGGGATATTTGGAGGATCTTGGAGATTGTTTATTTTCAGATGGAGCCAGTCCTTCTCTACCAGAAAGGAAAAGCAAAGATGGAAAAAGAAAGGTATTTTTTAATCGATATACATATTACAAAATCTATATTTTTACTTTTCCGACATAATTTCAAATATATTTTTTTTTTCAGGCTCCGGAAGTTTTTAGCCGTATGCTGCAGCCACACACCATGCAGTTTACCAACATCACAGAAACTTCAAGCAAAGATGTAAGTTGTAATGTATTTTTTAATTAGACATATTTGATTGATACAGGTTAGATATAAAAGATCGCTTAAAACGAACATGTATTCAAATGTTTACTACTTGCTTGAATTAAGTCTTCAACCATGGATGGTTAACATAATGTCAAAAATTGGAACAGGGACTGACGATTATCAACTCTAAAAGGGGCGGGATGTCTTTTCAGACAATCACTCAAAATGGCTACAGACAGTGGTGCTAGTCCTGAAGCAATACGTTTCAAGTTTGTACCGATCACTTCTCTCCTTAACGGGTTCCTGGGAGTGGATATCTTAGCCATGCAATCAATTTATATTTACGTTGTAAGTTATTCATATCAAGATTACGTCACTTGTATTTTTGGAACCTTGAAGTACATTAGGGGGTGTTTGGATATGGTTTTAAGTAGAATTAGATAATTAGCTATAACAAAATGGCTAAGCAGTTAATGCGGTAAAATATCGGACATCGGTGAAGGACCGATATTTGAGATATAGGTTATCGCGGTGAGATATCAGTGGGATATCGGTAATTTTTATATCATGCAAAATCCATATACATGTAGCAATTTAACACTAACGATTCAATATACTCTCATTCCATTTACAAATAAACCTTTTGTAACTTGCAAAACACTAACAATTGTAGCAAGTGGGAACTTGTTAAGACTTAAAACACTAATATTTAACACTAACAATTAAGAATTAAGACTTAAAACAGTAATAACAACAATAAGAAGTAAGACAAATGGAAGAACTAAGAAGAAAGGTACTGATATCGGGAATATCAGCGATATATCGGTCAATATCGCCGATATTATCGTACCGATATTTTGACCGATATCTCGGTTGATGACCGATAACCGAGATATCGGTGATATATTACCGATATATCTGCCGAGTTAACTACTTAGCAAAATGGGCTATAGGATATAGTGCTTGGGCCACGCTTTTACTTTTTGAAGTTGTAGTTATAAGATTATTAGTTCGAGTGTTTGGAAAATTCATATTCTTTTCATTTTAAGAAATTAATACGTAAAATGATAAAAAAGGACAGTCTTGTGACGAAAAGAGATTAGTTCTATAAGATCTTGGATGGGGGTAAAAATCTTTTAAATTAGGTTAAGAGAAGGGTAATTAGGTAATTTAATTCTCTTTCGATAATAAGTATCATTGCAGTTTGCAGCTACTATAAAACTGATTATCGCAAACACCCCCCTTAGTTATTCCTTTATGAGCTATGACCAAAGGTCACATATGACATATTTATATTTATTTATGTTTCTTTGTTGGTCCTTTGATATCAATAAGTCTTGTTAGGTATTTATGACTTATTATTTGTGAAATCCAGACAAGCCGCCGACTGAAGATTTGCAATATTTCTTGGAATTTCAAGTTCCGAGACAATGGGCCCCACTATTTTGCGAGCTACCTCTTCAACATCTACAAAGAAAGACTTCATATCCTTGGCTCCAGTTTGGTTTCATGGGCCCGAAAATGTACCTCAGTACAACTCAAGTAAGTTGCATCTACACCATTAGTGGTAGAAATTTTGACCCAACCAGTTGATTTGGATTGTGTCCTTATCGCAGACCGGTCAAATAAAAGCATTGCTAAAAGAGAAGCAGGTTGACCCGTAAACAGATTGAAAGTCATCCGAAGCCTACTTTTAATACATACCTCTTAAACTGTTTTTATTCAGTTGTATTTATTATTGTTGTAACAATACTGTTTTTTAAACTATACGTAACACAATAGTTATTTACGTGTATTTGATACTTGTTTAAAAAAAAATTCTTTATGGGCCAACAACGGGACCCGACTTAACAAATACCTCGAAATGACCCATTACTCGGCCCGTTGAATTTGCCACATGTAATATAACTATATAATGATCTTTTAATAATTTGCATTTTTCAGGTCTCATGCAGCAAAAAGCCAATCATCGGGCTACGCCTATTTTAGAAGGGAAAAAGAACAACCGATTGGCAATCCATGTGCAAACATCTCTCGAGCCTTCCTAATATCATGGACACAAACGTCGCTGCCATCCCAGACCATGCCAATGGCGGGGATCAGAATGAGTACGAGCCAGCCGCCCCAGTTTCTAGAACCAATCAGATGGAAACGTTATTCAAACATATGTTCGTCTGTAGTCAAACACGATCCAAAACTGGTTATCATCACAAGAATCCGGGGGAGTCTTTATTGTGACTGGTGCCCAGCTCGTAAGCAAAGGAAAATGGCCCAAAACCGTACTTCACCTTCGACTACTCTATACCCACCTCCTCACTGCACCATCAGGAAGACCGAATGGGCCGCAACACCATCAGCAGGCCGGAAGTCCAGTATCTTCACGAACCTGAGCTCGACCTTTACTTTCACTCAAAGGTCGGTAGCTGATGCACCAAAGCAGCTTCCTGCAACGCTGAACTCAGGGGTCTATCCTGAAGGACCGCCGGTCCCAATCCGATCCAACAAAATGAGGAAGTATGTGGACGTCGAAGAGGTGGTCCGCGGTTCACATGATATGCCGGGCCATTGGTTGGTAACCGCAGCTAAGTTGGTGATGGATGGTGGTAAGATTGGGCTGCATGTTAAGTTTGCATTATTGGATTTTCCTCAGGAAATGTAATATGATTGTATATATAGATTGGCTGTGAGGGTTTTATTTTTTATTTTTTTATAGGGTATTGTACATAAACAAATTCAATATTACATATAGGAGGTTGTTTGATTTGTTAGTAAACACCATTGATGGTAAGTTAGGTGTTTGTTTTTTCTGAGGCAAAAGGTCTGCAGTCTGCGGACCACATCTGCAGGAGAAGAGGTGGACCAAAGGTCTGTAGTCTGCAAGAAAAAGACTGTTTGCTAACATGAGTTACTAATAAGGGAGCAATGCAGTGTAGAGAGATAATAGCAGTCTAGGGAGGGAGTCGCTGTCTATAAAGAGAATAGCTTGAGAGTGAGACCAGAGTAGGACCTGTTAGAATCATACCGAAGCCATACCCAGGTCATACCCGAACTCACCTCCCATCACCCCTTGAAAATAGGGCTTCCAACCCCTGGTTAAGGACCTTAGTCTAGCTTTCCTGCGTAACCTAACCATTACCATTACCATAACCAACCACAACCCACCCGAACCGAATCTGACCCGGACCCGAGCCAAGACCATCGTCAAGGCCAACCAACATAATCACCACCACGACTGCCGTCAACAACCACCACCCTGTTATGTCTTTCTAAAAAACAAACAATCTTCCCGTCTCAAATGTCTGCCCGCGTCTACGCGGCGCAGGCATAAGTGGCCAGAAGCACTTCTAGCAGAAAAAACAAACACCCCTTAATGTGGATGATATGTTAATGACATTGGGGCTAGTTACCATTGATAAGTTAAGAAGATTTTTTTTTCTATTGCAAACCATTAAGGTTACTCATAATGCTTATTCTGTTACATTATTACATGACTAGCATTATAGTTTGATAACATCATACTCGCCTCAAATACACACTGTAAAAAACCATAAGTCTTCACAATGGTTGAGGTCGAGTTTGAACGATGAACACGTCTTTACCAACACGCATCCTTCGACATCCTGAGGGCATCCGAACTTCTGCTCAAGGAACAGACCCACGGCACCCAGCTTCTGCCCCAACTGTTGTCGGAAGACAGGTTCACAGTCAACGGTTTCTTGCTATAGTCAACTGTCAAATGAACCACCTCCCCATCAGTCATACCGCCCACCACCATCTCTTCACTGAAATTCGCAAACGCAAGTGTCCGAACCATCCCGTCAAATTTTCCAGAACAAAGCCGCCACGGTGTGCCTCTCGTGCCTGCAGCTAGTGTTTCCCCTAGTCCTGGTGCAATCTCCGCTTCCACCAAGTTGGTGTCGTTGTCTGTCGGGCTCACGGTGTGCAGCACAAACGAAAGATCTGGCGAAAGCATCTCCTGGACCAAAACCGCATCGAAGCCGCCTTTTGCGGCACACCAGCAACTCTACGGCTCAAAACCGCTCTTCGAGTGTACAACGAAGCCCATACTCGACAAACAGCTTTTCCAAAATTCTCAGGATTCGAAAGGGTAACGTTGGGAATTGAGTCGTACAGCCCGGCAGCCGACATTCCAGCCAAATCCTCTACATTAGCCACTTGAACGAACAATTAAACGAGCATCCCTTTCGAACAGTTTCCCTAAACTTTCAAGAATTTGGCTTGGAACTTGCAGGGAGCTAATTAAATTTTGCAGCTTTGTACACAATTTGTCGAGCTCACCACCGTCCATTTTGGCTGTTTCGAGCTGTTCCAGTAAGGAAACAAAATAAACTGTTGACTTGTTTGCTTCTATTGCAAGTTCCATGGTACCGAAAGGAATCACTGCCCCATTTGGGACGTTAAAGGATGCTGGAACTCCCTGATCACTATAAACTGTAATCAAATAAAAAAAAAAGAAACGTCATCTTCAAGATTTTACAAGCAAAATCAACGGCTTTAAATCTATAATACCATTTTTATATATACCTTTAGCAGAACCTGCAGCCAGCGAAGCTAAGGTGCCACAAGGCAGCCGCCTTTGCACCAGAGGTTTGTACATCTGCATCAGCAAGTGCTATAATGTCGCCGGTAGACACACCCTTCTATTAAACAAAACAACACGTGCTTGTTAGATATATATACATGTACCTTTTCATCTGCATCAGGGTCAATAAAGTCTTTTCAGTACCTGGCTTGAGTAGATTGGCATAGGAACAGAATCTGTCTCTGTCTCATCTGTTGAAGTCATCACAGGAAGATTACTCTTTCCGACCTCCTTGGAGGACGGAATCACATTTACACCTGATGGGGATGCGTCTAACCTGCATCATAATTCTTGTGTTTGAATATATTACGCAGTTTTGATGTTATGGTGCATATAGTGGGTAACGAAGGTTTGACCCAATAACCATTAACAAAAGTTTTGCATGTTTATAAAGACTAACCTCACATATTTCCCCTCAAGTTTTTTAATAGTAGCGATTTTATCATCATCTTCACATGTCACAAAGGCAACTTTCTCCTGAGTTATTACAAGAAATGATCATCCAACCACAATATTAACAAAATGTAATGATAAAATTGCGAATAAATAAATAATGAATTGACCGGGAAACTTAAAAATATGGACCTAATCCATTATTAAAAAAATATATACAAGACTTACTTGTCGAGCCCTGACACCAAGATGAGATAAATGAGGCAACTCCTGGAGCAGAATAACTCCCACTATGTTGTTCCCAGCAGCTGTTACCTCCTCATCACCATCGGCTTTGTTGACCACAAGAATAACGGGTCCCTCAACAGACGATGGTAGTGCACCCGGTATTATTTTTTCAACCTGAAAAAAAAACATATGGAGAGATGCAAGGATCAAAATTAAAATGTGTTTCAGTTGACTAAATGCAAAATGTTCCAACTACGTCCTTTTTTGTAACCTAAACAACTTTGTCGGTGTTCACTCCATCCAAAATGTAAACAAAAGCTTAGTCAAATTAGACCTAGTTATGATTTATATAAGTTTAATATAAGCTCACCTGTACCAAAGTTCATGAGCCAACCCAGGAACAAGAACATCAAAACTTGAGACCCGAGTGTTGTCCTAAAACCGCCTTTAGAAGCATAGTGCAGAGTTTGGAAACCTGAAAAATTATGCTGGGGACCAAAGGAAATTCATTTAGGTTTGAAAATTAATGTTGTAAGATGTATCTATCTACTGTATTATTATCTACTAAAAAAACTAAGGGTGCGTAACAAGTTTTGGAAGTTAATTAGCAGAAGTGACAATTTTAACACATTTCTTTACCTCTAGCAAGTCGTTAAGTAAATAATATTTTTTAGCTAAAACAATTGGTTCAAACGGGTCGAAAGTTGACCACAAGTTATTTCTAAGTGTAAATCCTTTTCATTCAGATAATTATATTACCATCGAAAATTCAAAATTTTATTACCATACACTACCTGTTTTTATTATTATTATTATTATTTTTAAAAGTTTTGCCTAAACCATTTTAACAAGTAGCAAAACTTACCCATTTTGACCTGTTAACGAACCAGCATGACCTGCCAAATTTTCTCCTATGTTATCTAGCATATAACTACATATAGCTTCTCATCTTACCCAGCACGTATCTCTGCTTCGGTGAATGTTCTCACACTATTTTCAGGAATTCCAAGAGCTTTGCCCAACATCTACAAGAAGCATAAGCAAGTCTAGTTTAGTTCATCTGAAAATATACTCGAACTATTTAGTTTGAAAGTAGAACTTCTGGACAAAAGTGTAAGGTCGCATTTTCTATGGATATTCCATACAAGAAAAAGC
>JAUTDX010006813.1:0-29010 GCA_030844895.1 Ambrosia x helenae | reverse complement strand
AGCAGCAACAATATTATTTAGTAATATTTCAAGTAAAAAAAATAAAATCAAAATCACGTGTTTATTAAAATATTAGTGTGTTCACGAACTGATTATTAAAACTTACCGAATAATATTTTCTAATTGTGTTCGTTTGTGTTTGTTTTTAATTTTAGGCTCCGGAAAAATGCGAACGCAAACAAACAAAATGAATGTTCACGAACAGAAACGAATGTTCATTAACACAAATGAAGAATAAACAAGCGTTTATGAACAGAAATGAAAAACAAACAAACATATTTAAATTTCGAATACAACGACACCTTTCATCACAAACTTTGCGTAGATTCTCTAAAAAAATATACTAACCCAATTATCAAAACATAGTTGACATAATTTTGACATAATTACCATAAATAATGTCACAAAAAACCAAAATTATCATATTAAACTTGAAGTCCTCATTAATCCACCCAACAAAAACTCGATATGCCCCACCATTGTGGTGGAGTAGTATGGAAAATAATGGGTAGAGCCCAGCCTCCTTGAGGTGCCAGGTTCGATCCTTGATCCCATCGGGTTTTATTGATTCTTCACTGTCTTGCCTTTAGGCGGGTAAAGGGGTCAGGTTTTCCCCATAACTGGTGTCTTGGTGGGTTCTGGCTACCCAGTGCTACCTATGGGGCGGGCATCTAAGATGTGTCTTTACCCCAAGCGTATGGAGTGCTTTATAACCAATTGATGGGTACTTCAGGTAGTCGAAACATATGTTTGTTGGCCGTTTAAAAAAATAAATAAATAAACTCGAAGTTTACATTTTAATCCACCAAATATATTAGTTAATCAAAACGAGTGAATTGATACTTATATGTAATAGACTAATATTTATTAAATAATTATTATTGAGTATTTTGAAGTACGTTGATTAAATATAAAAGTTAAGATCTCTAATGAACTATTGAACACAAACAAACATAAACGGACACATTACCGAACTATCACAAACATAAATGAACGAACACGACCTCAATTCATGTCTGTTGTTTAACTAAACAAACGAAATTTCTTGTTCGTCGTTTGTTCATCTATTAAAGGGACTGACATAAATGAACTTCCAGTCAAGCGGTTCACAAACGGTTTGTTAAACGTTTTGTTCGCTTGCAACCCACATACGAGAGGACGTTTTTATATGAGTATAAAATATAGATACTCAAACACCGATTTGTGTTTATTTATTATCGAGATATGAAACATACGGGAGACTTGAATCTAATTCACGTATCATTTTATTTAGGAAAGATAACAATACATTTATCGGAGACACATTTTGGAATATACAATAAGGATAGATAGAATACTGAAGTGGTACTACCCACCTTCTGGTAGAGTGGTATGGAGGCCTAATGATAGGTGACCAGGCCTAATGGTCACAAGTTCGAGCTTGAAGGATACCAAGTTTAACGATTATTCATTGTCGTGCTTTTTTTATGGGTGGATAATTATGTTTTTCCGTACTATAACCGGACTAAATTATATGGTTACCCAAGTAAACTAGATGTTATAGGGTTCTTAACATCCATAACAATAAACGTTTATCCCTATTTATCTATTATCCACTTTTCTACATGTTAAAATATTTCCCACCAAAACAACCTTAACTATATAAAGCATCACTATTCATCAGCACAATTTAAAGCCCCTCTATCCCTTTTTCTCCCACCTTCTATGGTTTCAATAACAATGGAAACTAACGTGACAAAGCCACCTACAAGAACACACATAAAGAGCAACCAGCATCATTTCCTCCATCACAACCACCGCAACCATCACATTCAACCGCGAACTACCATCCTCATGGTGCTGGTTCCCGTTGTCATCGTCATTTTACTCCTCGCTATTTCTCTAATAGTAGCATTTCTTCGTCGTGCAAAATCTCCAAAATCGAATGGAACCGCATATGCCAACAAAAGTTGCATGTTCAATGCTCATAGCATCATAACATTTATGGTACCAAAGGTAATTAAAAGTTTGGTAATGGTATTTCTTTGAAATATATATATAAAAAACACATCATCACTACTAGAAAATTGGTTATTTGCTACAAAAGTTTTTTTACAGAAAATATGCGTCACAATTTTAGACAAAGTAACTACGCATTTGTGACCATAAAAAAACTCTATTTTTTTTAACAAATTTGCTACACAATAGAGACAATACTTAGGAAATTGCATAGAAAATGGCGTAGGAAATGCGTCGTAAATTTCCTACACCATATATTCGTATGAAATGCGTTGAAAAATTGCGTAGTAAATGTGTAGTAAATGGTTTCCGACGAGGTTTTTTCCAACATCAAGATTTCGTTGTAAATGCGTAACAAATCAAGATTTCATTAATTTGTTAAAATTTGTGACGCTCTTTTTTCCGTAGGAAAACTTTTGTAGCAAATGGCCAATTTTCTAGTAGTGTCACTTATCACTTAAGTTAATTAAACTTTATGTAAGTTATAAAAAAGTAGTAGATAATAAATTATAAATAAACCGTTAATTAAATTGTGTAAATAAAAAAAGTAACATTTTCATTTTTTTTGTGGGAGATGTATTAGATATGAAGAGGGGATCATATAGAGAAAGCCCACGCAGTCTGCGATCAGCAGCATCTAAAGGAGTACAAGTGTTCACATATAAGGAGCTGCAATCGGCTACCGATAACTTCAACCAAATTAACCTTGTGAGTAAGGGTGGTTTTGGGTATGTCTACCGTGGGATGTTGCGTGATGGCACTCTTTCTATCATTAAGATGCTTCACAGGGAAGCAAGCAAGGAGACCGTGCATTTCGTACAGAGGTATTTACTTAAAATTGTTGTGTTTTAAATGCGTATAGTATAACATTAAACGTCGTAGTTATTTTATTGAAAACAGTTTTTTTTACTGAAATTAAAGAGCTTCTGATTTTTTTTCGATATGACGAAATTTGTAACAAACTTTTATTTCGGTACCATTTGACACAATTGAGGAAAAAGGTGTTGTGACACTTGTCTTTAACATGTTATGACCGGTTAGAATGTGAAGTTTGACTTTTTTTCCAGTTGTAAGTTAAATTTTGCATTAAGCAATAAATGTTTTTATAATATTGAACAAAAACTAATTAAAAAAATAAATGCAGGTGGACTTATTAACTCGTTTGCATAGTCCATACTTAGTGGATCTTCTTGGATATTGTGCTGATAACCAACACAAGCTTTTGGTATTTGAATACATGCCAAATGGTACTCTTTATGATCGCCTCAACCCTTGTGACGGTCGATCTCAACTATTGAGTTGGGGTGTCCGAATGAGAATCGCACTTGATTGCGCAAGAGCACTTGAGTTCCTTCACGAATACACCACGCCATCGGTCATACATCGCGATTTTAAATCTACGAACATCTTGTTGAACGAAAATTTTAGAGGAAAAGTATCTGATTTTGGGTTGGCCAAGATTGGATCAGACAAGCTCAATGGCATGATATCGACACGTGTTTTGGGAACTACTGGATATTTGGCACCAGAGTGAGTTTTTAATCTTTTGAGTCATAATGTTAGTTAAAATGGGTTCATGTCAAACATGTACTTTTTAACAAGGTTTTGTTTGGTTGGGCTGGTTTGGTTATATTAAAACGGTTAGTGTGTCTAATATGATGTTTGACTTGTTTGACCCGTTCCACTATTTTCTTTTCGGCTAGAAAACATAACCAGATTTGACATTTTCGTTTCATAAGTAAATGTGTGGTACCTATTTTTCTATTTTAGTAACTAATTTATCTTTATCAAATGCTAAGTTTGATGACACATGTAAATAATGTTATACATTTTCTAAAACTTTGATGATTATAGGTATGCTTCAACCGGAAAACTTACCACTAAATCAGATGTCTATAGCTACGGGGTTGTTTTGCTAGAGCTCTTGACAGGACGCGTACCTATTGACACTAACCGCCCACCAGGAGAGCATGTACTCGTCTCATGGGTATGTGTATCCATATGTTTTTTATTTACATACGTACAAGTTAGTTTAAAATCAACATTTTGTCCATCAGCCATGGGCCGAAATCTAACAAATGCTATGTGACTATTTGTAATTCAAAAAGGAAAAGTGCACTTTTTTCCTTACGATTTATGTGGTTTAAACTTGATTGCTCGCAGGCTCTTCCAAAATTAACGAATAGGGCTGCTGTTTTGGAGATGGTTGATCCGAATCTACATGGTCAATTTTCGAGAAAAGATCTAGTTCAGGTTAGTTAAGTTTGACTCATGCAAGATAATGATAACTATAGGTCATGCTTGACAATTATAAGTGATAACTAGAGGTGGTAAAATGGTTGGTTGGTTTAAAGATACTTGTGTAATATGAGTCCAATCAATCCAAGCACCTAACCCGTTTCATTTGCAACTCTACTGTAAAATTTGGGCTGTTTGGCCCATTATATGATAACTCAAATTGACCATTACTATGTAATTATTCTAACACCTCTAAAAATGTCCGTAGTAAGTAAAGAGATGATCAAATCAAAGTCTTTTGTTTCGATTGCAGGTAGCCGCTATCGCGGCAATGTGTGTGCAAACCGAAGCTGATTATCGGCCTTTGATGACAGATGTTGTGCAATCATTGATTCCGATAGTGCATAGCATATCTTTTGGGTGCTCAACTAGCTCTTTTAGGTTTAGTAAACGCATAAGCCAAGATCATATTCATAGACGTTATTTGGGTGTTGATTTGTATGGTAGTTCATTGATATTCAATTTAAATTCAAATTTCAATATACATAATAGCGAGAAAAAATATGGTAATTTTTTTCTTCACCTAACTAGACATAATTAAATATAATAAGACCAGGGTTAAAAAAGAAATAATAAACAATGTATAAAATAATAAAATTATATACATACATATATATACACGCTCATAATAGTAACTAGTTTGATTCCTCGCGCTTCGCGGCGGAATTTTTTTCTAACACGATTGGGAGACTAAAAATCCATACAAAGACAAACAGTTGACAGATGTTACGAATAAAATAAAACCTTCATGCTTTGTATTTACAAATGCCAACAAACGAACCTAAGATAACCACCGTTCACGAATGGCACAATTAAATTCATATGCAAACAGACTAAATATAGATACAATTATAAGCATAATAGATTTTGCTTCCGTTCCTTCATTCATGAACACACACACCAAATACACCCTAAATCTCATAATAGAAATTATTATGTAAAGGAACTAAAAAACAACACAAATGGCATGCACCTACATGTACCTTGGGAGAATCCATGGGATATTCTTCAGGCAAAAAAAACTCCTCCTTCGTATGTTGGATGACAGAACCTCAACTAATAAAGTAAAACCTGTGGCAAAGAAATTATCATTACACGCGTCATTAAGATCAAACAGAGCGTTAAGCCTATAGCTCTAACCTATAAACCCTACGTTTATTGCTAAACTGACAGCGAAATGAAAAGACAACCACGGAACACATTTTCTACATTGGCAGTTTTGGATAGGAACATAATAATGTTACTAAAAACATCAATTTGAGAGCACAAATCTGTTTTCTCTGCATACTCCTCATTATGAATGTATCAACTTTCTCAATTATTCATTGAACAAAAGGAGGTTACATATATACAAGGAATAGTCAAAAACAAAATAGGAAACTAATAATGTGCAGTAACTAAAATACAACAATCAAGCAAATAAATAAATGAGAATGGGGGTTATGTTTTTGACTTTGAATCTTGTGCATGATTTGTGGGATTGGAGCTGATATTATGCTTGACATGCCCCCGCAAGATGGACGATCGTAAGAGGAGACCAATCTTGGAAATTAGTAGTTGAAACCGTTGTCGTAGTAGTGGCTTGGTAAGGGCATCGGCTAGTTGGTCATCTCCTGAAATGTGAGTTACACGAATAGTACCATCATGGACTTTTTCACGGACAAAATGAAAATCCAAGGCTAATTGCTTCATTCTTGAGTGAAAAACAGGGTTGGCCGAGTAATGAGTAGCACTTAGATTGTCACAATATATGGCTGGAGTGGTTGTGGATTTGTAACCAAGTTCGACCAGTAATGATATTAACCATTGGACTTCGGTAGTGGTGGAAGCAACAGCCCGAAATTCAGCTTCGGTGGATGAACGAGCAAGGGTTGGTTGGCGTTTGGAGCTCCAAGAAATCGGGTTGTGGCCGAGATAGACAATATATCCTGTGGTGCTTCGGTAAGTTGGGCGATCACCGGCCCAATCTGCGTCGGTAAATGCATGGAGCTGTAAAGGGGAGTTGCGTCTAAAAAATATTCCATAATGTAAGGTGCCATTAAGGTATCGGAATAATCTTTTTAGAGCGTCCCAATGTGTAGTGGTCGGTTTATGCATAAACTGGGAGAGTTTATTAACCGTGAAGCTAATGTCGGGTCGATTTAAAGACAGATATTGCAATGCTCCAACAAATGCACGGTATTCCGTTGGTGAGGGTAGAGGGTCACCATCCGAAATAGCGATGGTGGAGGAAGTCGACATGGGTGTGGTGGAGGGCTTGCAATTACTCATGTTGGCTCTATTTAGGATGTCAAGAATATATTTAGAGTGGGAAAGGAAGAGACCGTTGGTGTGAGGAATGACCTCAATGCCAAGGAAGTAGGAAAGATTGCCAAGATCTTTTAGAGAGAAGCGAGTGGCTAGAGTTTTGATGAAGGAGTGGATAAGAGTAGAGTTTTCCCAAGTGATGATGATGTCATCAACATAGACTAGAACAAAGATAGGTGAAGAAGTAGTTTTGTTGATGAATAAAGAGGGGTCTGAAATGGAGGGTTTGAAGTGGACCAAAAGTAGGTAGGTTTTGAGTTCATCGTACTAAGCACGTGAAGCTTGACGAAGACCATAGATAGCTTTGTTGAGTTTGCAAACGTGGTTTGGATGAGAGGGGTCTACAAAGCCGGGTGGTTGAGACATGTAGACGGATTCGGATAGGGTGCCTTAGAGGAAGGCATTGTTGATGTCAAGTTGGCGAAGAGGCCAATTGAAAGAAGTGGCGATGGCAAGAACTAGGCGAAGGGTGGCGGGTTTGACGACGGGGCTAAAAGTTTCAATATAATCTAAGCCGGGTCGTTGGTGGAAGCCTTTGGCAACGAGTCGTGCTTTAAGGCGATCAACTGAGCCATCGGGTTTGAATTTGGTGCGATAGACCCATTTGCATCCCACAAGATTGGGAGCATGGGTAGCGGGAACAAGGGTCCAGGTGTTATTGTGTTTAAGTGCATCAAATTCGGATTGCATGGCGGCACGCCACAATGGTTGTTTAAGAGCTTGAGTGATGTTTGTGGGTTCGGGAAGCGAGTGAGGTGTGGAGTGGAAAAGGACAAAATTGGAGTTGTGGTATTTTGGGTTTGGTTTACGGTTAGGTCGAGTCTGGTAGGTTGTATTAGGTTCGGGTGGTGGAGTTGCGTTTGTGGGAGTAGTTTGTGGGGATGGAGATGGATTGGAAGGAGGTGTAGAAGGCCCAACAGAAGGAGGAGAGTTGGGTGGCCCAACAAAATCGAAATTTAGTGGGCTGGGCAGCCCAACTGAATCGGACGGGGTGGGGCTTTGGGTGTTGTCGATGGGGATGGAGGTGGTGGTTAGAGGTGACCATGTGTCGGGAGAAGGTGTTGGAGTGGTGGTTGTTTGAGAGAATGTCTCGTAGGGAAAAATATGGTCGAGGAATTTAACATGATGAGAGGTGTAGACCCGATTTGTGAGAGGGTCTAAAAGGTGGAAAGCACTTTGTGATGAAGAGTAGCGAACAAAGATACAAGGTTTTGAGCGATAGTCAAGTTTGTGTTTGGAATATGGGCGTAACCATGGGTATGAAAGGCATCCAAAACTATGAAGCTTTTCATAGTTGGGGAGAGTATTAAAAAGACGGAAGTAGGGAGAATCATTATTTAGTGTGGGTGTTGGTAGGCGGTTAATGAGATAGGTGGCTGTGGTGAAAGCGAAAGGCCAAAATTTTAGAGGTAGTTTGGCGTGGGAGAGTAGGGAGAGACCCGTTTCAACAATGTGACGATGAGGACGTTCAGCATATCCATTGTGTTCGGGTGTGTGGGGAGGGGAGGTGAGATGAGAGATGCCACAAGAAGATAGGTGAGAAGAGAGTTTGATGTATTCGCCACCATTATCAGAAAATAGTTGTTTAATGTTTGTTTTGAAATAATTTTCAACAAGTTTTTGAAAGCGAATGAAGGTTTGGAGAGAATCGGATTTTTGTTTTAAAGGATAAATCCAAATGTATTTTGTGAAATGGTCTACAAAAATGATGTAGTATTTGTAGCCATCAAAGGAGGTAATTGGGGAAGACCAAACATCCGAAAATAATAATTCAAGAGATTTGTTAGAATTTAGGGAAGATGTATGAAATGGAAGTTTATGACTTTTATTGATATGACATGAGTTACATGGCTCATTTTTGCTAGAAATAAAAGGAACAAAAGAAGATAAATGTTGTAAAACTTGTAAGTTGGGGTGTCCTAGGCGATGATGCCAAGAGGATGCCTTGTGTGCTTGCAAGTGAAACAACTGTGGAGATTTGGTAGAGGAGAGTTGATAAAGACCATTGCTAGATGTTCCCCGAAGAATGGTTCGTTGAGTTTGGAAGTCCTTGATAATGAAATAAGAAGAGAAAAAGAGGATTAGTATATTGTTATCAATGCATAAACGAGATATAGAAATTATATTGCGAGAGATAGAAGGAACGCAAAGAACATTTTTTAGGATAATAGGGACGTTAGAAAAATATAGAGTGATAGTGCCAACGTGAGTAATTTTAAGTGACGAACCATCACCGATGATGAGTTCCTCGGTTCCATCATATGGGTTATGCATTGAGAGAGCATTCAAGTCATTGGTGATGTGGTGAGAAGCACCACTGTCCTTCAACCATGATAAATCAGAATCTACATTGGAATGAGTTGCCATCATGTGTGCTTGGGGTTTGTTGGGGTTTCGGTTGTAGGTTGGGAGGGCAATGGTGGGATGCGACTGTTTGAAGGAAGGGCATGATGTCAAAGAGTGTCCTTTAACAAAACACCATTGACATTTGCCGAGGAAGGGGCGGTGGGCGTTGGTGGAGTTTGGGTTTGGAGTGGGTAATAGGCCGGGGCTTGGGTTTGGTTGGCGTGAGGTCCATGGCTTAGATGCATGACGGCTGTGGGCGGCGAAGGCGGTTGCCGGTTGGTGTATGGAGAGAGGTTCGGTGGGAGTTTGAGCGAGGGTGAGTTCATGGTTGATTAATTTTTCATGTAGTTCGTGGAAAGATATGGGGTGGTCACGAGCATGAACGGATTCAATGACCGGTTTGTAGGTTTTGGAGTCTAAGCCATTGAGGATGATGTCTGTGACATCTTCGGGATCCATTGGCTTGCCAAGGATGGCGAGTTCATCAACGAGAATCTTGACCGATTGCATGAAAGTGATAATCGATTGGTTAGATGATTTTTTTGATTGTTTGAGTCTATGGTTGAGTTGTTTTATGTGGCCTCGAGAGGGGGAGGCATAGGTAGAAACTAGGATTTTGCAAGCATCTAACGAGGTTTTGGCGTTAGTGATGAGAGGTACAATTTCGGGTGAAAGGCTACCTACAATAGCACCGAAAAGGAGGCGGTCTTGGCGATACCAAATTGAATAGTCGGGGTGTGGAGTAGTTGTGCCATCGGTGTTGGTGGTTGGAGAAGGAGCAAGGTAGGAACCATCAATGAATTTGTAGAGGTCCAAGCCTTGAAGGATGGCATCAAGTTGAGTTTTCCAACTTAGGTAGTTTGTGGAAGTGAGTTTGAGGGAAGATGGGAAGGTTACCATGGTTACAGTCGGTTTTGGGGGAGGTGCGGTGGGGATGTTGGTGAGAACAGTGCCTTCGGTCATGGTTGTGAGGCGGCGGAAATAAGGCAGAAAAGAGGGTGGGAAAAATAGTTTAGAGAGGATCTTGAGTTAGTTTGGCTGATACCATATGAATGTATCAACTTTCTCAATTATTCATTGAACAAAAGGAGGTTACATATATACAAGGAATAGTCAAAAACAAAATAGGAAACTAATAATGTGCAGTAACTAAAATACAACAATCAAGCAAATAAATAAATGAGAATGGGGGTTATGTTTTTTACTTTGAATCTTGTGCATGATTTGTGGGATTGGAGCTGATATTATGCTTGACACTCATCATCAGCACCATAAATCATCCTGAATTTGTTTTTGTGTAGAGAATACACACAAGAACAGATAATTAGCATCGCTGCTAACAGGTGAAGAATGTTGCTAGTTGCCTCACGTCAGTCATATGCATAGGAATAGAATAAGTGGTTTTCCTTTTTTATTTTTTGTGGCAACTGTAAGACGTTTCATTATAGCATGCAACATAGTCTATTGGCAATATAATCTCACAGTATTCACAACTCAAAAACATGTCCAATTGTTTGATCGTATCGCATTCTATACATTGGGCCTATAGAAAACTAATATCACAAATGGAAAAACTCACTCCCTCCTTGAAGAACCACACACAACTTAGCCTCAGCCTCATACATGGTTTTTCTTAAAAGATTCTTAGGAACAAAAACAGGTTAAGCCATACACAATAATGAAAATTGTATATATGTACACACCAACTTATTGTTAACAATTTGCAGTTGTATTAAAATATATATTTCATTTTAGTTATTATTTTATCTAACTTGAGTTTAAATTTATGTAATTGCGCCTCAAGTTTGGTTCAATATAGCTACCAATTTTGTTCTTATTCAGTATCCACCTGTAACTTACGTTGTCCAAATTGTTAATCATTAACCCAGTTACTAAAATCAGCTCAACTTTAGAATAAGTCTAAAATTAATGTAAAACCAAATATGATGTCTAATCCGGGGCGGGGAATTCTTTCACCAATAAAGTGGTTGCACACGACAGTAAAGCCAAAGTGAAACAAACCACCATTGTAAATTCGGCAAACAACAGGTCAATTCCACAAACAATCAACCCAAAACGAATCAAATGGCTTAGATCTTGGAAGACGATACCGTTTTTAAAAAAAATCAAAGTGAAAATTACAACTAATAGGGTTCACATGGTTGTGACAAACTATAACTTTAAGGTACATTAGACCACAAGGTGTGGTTGCCGCCCCCCACCCCTATGCCGCCCCACCACCTGGGCATTTTGGCCCCACCACCATGTTTGGCCCGGCTTAAACGGCAAAATAATGCCGGTGATGCCGCCCCACCCCCTATGCCGCCCCAGGGGGGTGGTGTAGCCAGGGGCATCATTTCATTGCCCAGCCTCCACATCATCATGCCGTCCCGTTGCCCAGCCCCACACCCACTGGTCTTATATCTTGTGTACTTACTTTCTTGAAACAAAAGAAAACCTTCTGCTCAAATGTGATTTTGTAAATCTTAAGTGCATGTTTTTTTTTTTTTATAAAAGCTATATCTTTAGTCTCTATTTTTTTATAATATATATATATAAGGTAGGGTTCTGTAGGAAAATTGGTCTGTATAAGAAGTGTGAGAAGAATTAAAAATTGATGTGTATGCATCATTTTTTTTGGACATATTCATGATGTTTTGGATTTTTTTGCTTAGAAAATCACCAAACATAACAATTAATAACCGAAAACAATGTATTTTAGGCTTAAAACTTAAAACACTATGTCAAGAACATTTAAACATGGTGTTTTAAGTAAGTACTAGGGTGTTTTATCTAAAATTTAAATTTAATGACTATAATACATTGGATTGTGTTTTAAATTTTTATATATTGTTGTGTTAAGTGTTTTTAAAGCCAAAATAACCCAAAATATCATTCCAAAATCGAAATCATGATGGCTACATGTCAATTCATAATCCTTCTCACACAAACCAATGTTCCTACAGGATCCTCTACCTATATATATATATATATATATATATATATATATATATATATATATAGGGTAGGGATCATATGAGAATCAAGTTTAGGATAGAGAACCAAGGAACCAATGTGAACAGATGGCATTATCGTAAATATGATAAAGAATTAAAATAAATAAAAATAACATGAAACACATAAACATTCAGGTTCGTTTTTCTAGAACCAAACACCGCCGAACAGTTACAGACGACGTCATCATCTTCGTCCGCTCAATCAATAACCGTCCGATCTCTCCTAGCAGGTCGATATCCTCGCCGTCGAGGAATAACAATCAGGCGGTGAAGAAGACGTGTATGTGTTCACCTACCTCAAATCCAGGTTTGTTTAGATAACGCCTATATAAAAAAAAGTAATAACAACTCCAGCAACAACAACGACAACATCAAACAGTACAGTGGCGTATCCTTCGAACAGGCAGAACGCTAGACGGTCAGCCATGATGAACTCTTTGGTAGGTATTGGAACAGTTGAAGGTGGTGATTTGGTTAAACGAGCTCTTGCTACGTTGATTAGACTGTCGTCTCATCAACAATGACGGAGGACTTCGTTTCAGCCGAGGCCTAGTCGGTTATCTGTCATGTCAAAAGCTGAAGCATATAGAGCTTGATTACAAGATATGTTTATGTTGTCTGTGTGTATATAAATAAGTGACGATATATAAGTATCTTTGGTTGCTTACTGCCATTAATGGCTATTTGGTTCTATATTAATATAATCAAGAGTACATAACTAAAAATTCAAGTCTAAACACTTATACAGTGAGCTTCTCGTAAAAGGTAAGATTTTTGTTTTGTATTTTTATTTGATATTTTCTGGTAGGTTCTATTATTATTATTTAATTTAATTTGAAAAAAATAATTTAATGTTATTTAATGTGCAGTTATTTACATCTTGTTAACATTAAAGTCGTTTATATTGATGAACATGTGCGTAATTTATATGGTAATTATAAGATTAATGTTAATGCACATGTGCATTAACGTTGAGATCTTGTTAACATCATTAAAGTCTTTCGCTCAAACGCACATGTGCATATGTTATATGGTAATGAAAAAAAGTAAAGTTAATGCACATGTGCATTAATATTGAAAGTTTGGTTTTCTTATGTGTTGTTTATATTATTTGTAGAAAAAGATGGGATAAAAATCAAAGAATGTAACTTTTGTGTTATAATTGAGGTATAAATGGTCAAAAAAAGTTGTTGGATGCAATTGAAGATGATGACATAATCATTGATCAGGAAGTTAAAAAAGGTCCATATTAATTATTTAATTAATGTAGATATATATGCACATGTGCATATATGTATATTTATCATGTTAACTAATAAATGTTAATTATTAGTTGTTTAAACACACGAATTTTTTTTTCATTGTCAAGTTCACATACTTAACTTAATTTAAACGTGTAATCGTTATAGATTATTTAACGTTAATTCTCCCACGAATACTTTTTCAACACTTAAGAAAGTGTTATACATTTTTTACCCATAATTAATCTTATATATTTTAGCTCCAAAAATAGTGTTATACATTTTTCACCCATAATTAATCTTATATATTTTAGTTCCAAAAATATATATTCTCATGCCCATATTTGACGCAATAACATATATACGTATCTTATAAGAAGTTAGACGATATATACTTATCCGTCCATTTCTCATTTTGTCCGTTAACCAGTGTTGCAAAACTCGGTTTAGACTTGTATTCGGCGACCCACCCTGGATCGAGTACTCGGATTAATCGGGGGAGTACTCGGGGGTTAAATCGGCCTATGCGGGGAGTACTCGGAGTAATCGGCCAACTCGGCTATACTCGGCGATCTACCCTGGAGCGAGTACTCGAGGTGTAATCGGTCAACTCGACCTTGTTTTGCAACATTGCCGTTAACACGTCGTAATAAAAAGATGTTCATATTTTATCATTTGTATTTATATATTCTCGTATCCCGAATAATACAAGTTGTTCGTACATATATTTTCTAGGAATAATTACTTGTCGATGTAACATTACTTTTCCTACATCTAAAATATATATTTGGGTTTTTCTCAAATACCCAACAATATGTTTTACTTGAAATTAATCATCTTTTAATTTCCACATATTTTTACTTGGAATTTATAAAATAACTTTTGTATTTTCAAACACCAAGACTTGATCATTTCTAACACAAAAACGCTCCAACATTTTTATATTCCCTAGATATAAAAATGTTTATTTTTATACAATTTTACCTAGTCATTAAATCACCAATTTTTGTTGTAAAAACCTTTGTTCTATAATTTTCTATATATTTATTTCATTATGCCTTTCTTGTTTTGGGCATGTGTTTTTTTGGCTCCTAGACGATAGGCTCGTCCTTTGCGTCTTCAGTGCGCCTTGCGCTTTTGATAACCTAGTCGCCACCCAAAGCTTTTTGTTTATCTGGTATCCTTAGTGTACCTAAGATCACCAAGAATCTTCGTCTTGTTCAATTAAAAACTATCATAATAATTATGTTTTATTCGATTTTCACTCCACCTTTATCTTGTTAAGGACGGGTCTACACACTAACTGACTTAGGGCCTGTTTGGTAGGCCTCAATGAGGCTTTAAGAGGCTCTGAACCATCTAGCTCTCATTCAAACTGTTAGTTTCAACTTAAAAAATGTTAAGAGATGAACCATTCAGACTTGGTGCATAGCTGAACCATTCAGCACTTAGTCATTCAAACCTTCTTAACCATTTACACATCTTAATGATTGAGCACTCAATCAGCCAAACAGCCCCTTACTCACGACTAGCAAGTGGGTTTACTGGTTAAAGCGAGACAAAATGGCATCATCACTCACTACAAAGCTCAAATTGTTGCAAAAGGTTTTTTGTAGCAACCAGGTATTCAGGGGCGAAGGTTTGTGAGGGCCAGGGGATGCCCGGCCCTCGCCGTGTTTGACGCGGTAATGGAATTTTGTAATTTTCGTAGGTAATTTTAATATGAATTGAGTTCAGCCTCTACTGATTTGATTTTCCGGCCCCTATCGATCGGGAAAATGTGTCCAGCTCCCACCGATTCGATCTCCCAGCTTCCTCACTGCAGGTATTCTCATGAGACTTTCAGCCTATGTATCAAATCAACAATCGTGAGTTGTTCTCTCTTTAACAGGAACTCAGAATTGATTGTCACAACAATTAGATGTCCAGAATGCCTTTTGCATGATGATCTTTAGTAAACAGTTTATATACCCATGTGGTATTATTAGTCCACAACAAGCTGATCATGTTTGTGTGTTTCACAAATCTTGTTATAACTTTTGAGATTTCATACAACAAAAACACACGACGACAACTTTTGACCCATCTGAAATAAAACATAAGCCGCAAGCAACCTGGTTAGAAGTAAATGGGCCTAAGGTGCAAGCACTAAATAGTCTTATTAGCCGATCCCTAATCTATCCAACACATCATAAACATATTTACATACTAGCATGGAACCCGCGCGTTGCGGCGGAGTCGGCAATACATGGCAAAAGTGTAATTCAAACCTTAAAACGATTAAAAGAATCAATATGTAAGGTGTATATTTATGTGTGTAAGCACCTGTGCTTCGCATTGGGGTAATATTTTAAAGACTACAAGGAGACATGATAGAATGCTACTATGCATTTTGACATAGAAATACCCGCGCGTTGCCGCGGGTGTTTATGTTTTTTTTTTTGCAAGTTGTGTTGCGAGTTTCAGTTATTCAAATTACAAAATTTATTTGCTAATTCAACTAATATATCAATTTTCAATGAATAATTTATTATAGATGGCAAATTACATTATGTATATATAAAGAACTAGCTAACTACCCGGGAGCGTCCCGGGGTTGAAATCGAATTATTCGAATTTTTAATATTTTTACCTGAATTCGTATTCGATTCGCATTCGTTTAAAATTCAATTTAGTTCAAATTCACCATAAATAATAAACTGTTTTATTTTTAGTTTTAAAAACTAATACAAACTCATTATTTTTAGCATATAAAATACAAATCTACAAAACTGATAACCAACAATATGTCAAATACGGGAATAGTAAAAATAGTAGAGAGTATAGATTGTTAGAATTTGTGATGTATAAGGTAAACTTGTAAAATATGGTTATGGTAAAAGTGGTAAACACTATGGGTTCTTAGAGTTCCCCAAAATTTAGAAGTTCTTTTTTTTTCAATGTGTAAATTTGTGTATATAATAACGTGTATGTGTGTATATATATTTAAAAAATACACATGTACAGTTTTTATTCGAATTTCGAATCGAATCGAATTTAAAATCATAAATTCATATTCGATTCGTATTCGATTTACTGGACTCGAATTCGAATTGAATCGAATTCGAATTCTTAATAATCGAATCAAATTCTTGGTAATCGAATCGAACTAAGTCGAATTTTGAATTTTCGAATCCGAATCGAATTCTGAACACCCCTGGGTGTTATATGAAATTCCGCTGTCATTATTT
The DNA here is from genome assembly GCA_030844895.1 of Ambrosia x helenae. Taxonomy (NCBI): domain Eukaryota; kingdom Viridiplantae; phylum Streptophyta; class Magnoliopsida; order Asterales; family Asteraceae; genus Ambrosia; species Ambrosia x helenae. The sequence continues at coordinate 12,573 of JAUTDX010006813.1, read as the reverse complement.
TCATTGTTAGCAGAAAGATTGTAAAAATTATATTTTTTAAAAGTGATCTTGATTCTTAATGAAAAACTATTTGGGAAATTCTAACCATTTAAATACAACTTTCGGACCATTTCCTTTTTTAGTTAATTATCAAATTTTCCCATCAACCCAAATCTAGCCAGTTTCAGCTTTTAAGTATATGGGTGTAATCATACCACTTAAAAAAAACAATATTTCATTAATAGCACACAAAACTGACCTAGAACTTTCTCTTGCCCTCATTTCTGAAGGCTTTTTTGAGTTTTTTCTATTTTCCTCACCAAACACAACTGTCAGATCTCTACAAAAAAGGACTTGACCATCCATATGATATTTGGCCTCAGCAGCATCATCTGGGTCAAAGTACTGAACAAAACAAAAACCTCGTGGCTCTTTGCAGAAAAAAAAACCAAAATACTAAACGTCATTATATCTTAACGACTTAATAAGCATGCATATACCAAGCCCATGTATGCACCATTGCACATACAAACAGCATGTCTCTTATGTTTACCACTAACCACATACATATATCTTAAAAAACAAAGAGAGTGAACGCAAGAAGAAAGTCCTAACAAATGATGCCCCCAAGAAATGATACTTGAACTTCTTCAAGGTTATTATGTAAAGTTCTTCAACACTTGAACTTCTTCATTATGTAAGATAAACAACTTCAATCTTCATGTAAATAAAATCACCTTGACAAAAGTCTTGATTACTTCATGTCATCAACACTTTCAATAAACAAACCAATGCCCATAAAATTTATATAGTAATAAGCCACCACCATACAGTTGAATGAGAAAAACTATTTGTTTTAATTGATTTGATTGTGTTAATTGCGAGTTTTAGGAATTTTCTTACAAAGCTAAGATCATTAGCTAACCCAGTACAATAGTCGCGGGGTAAGTAAACATCCTAGGGGGACCAAACTTTCCAAATGGTCTACGTGGATCTTCTGGTCTGAAAAAAAAACTTATGATTAAAGTAAACAATGTTTAACAAACGATTTATATTATTCACCATGATGGTAGAGTATTCGAGGAAGGCGGGATAAATAATTCTTCTTTACAACTTCCAATGTTAACTTTTTAGTGCTAATTTCAGCTTTAGCATCAATATTTGCATCAGAAGTAGATACAGGATACAAAATTGAAATATAGATTGGACTTGTTATACAAAAATTAGATGAAAGGTTATATTAGAGAAACTTTTTAAAGATAAAAACTAAAATCATTTCTCAAATATTAAGTTGAAAATAAAAGGTTCAATAACCAAAAATGATCTTTGACTTTATGAACTATGTAAGCTATACTTTGTGTTTCTTTGCTAGTATACGAAATAATTTCATTATTATCATCATGTAAGAAAAGTTGTGTTTCTATTTGGAAATTGTGAACTACATACAAATTTGATTTTTCGCTCTTTGGAATGAGCGGCAAACAAACTCACCCACCTATGTCACTGGGAGACTAAAATTTACAACCTAAAGACAGTAGGACGCGATCAGTGACATCAATGCCTTCTAGAAGCATGTTAAACTTATAACGGAGAAACATTCAACAACGTTGAGAACAGATTTGCTATTGAAGTAATGCTTCAAGGTTCAAAGAATTATTCTTAAATGTTATATTTAATATAAACAGGAGAGTAACCTTCATTTTTATAAGCTTGTCTGGCACAGGAAGATATTGAAAGTATATGGTCAAAAAGCAAGGGTACCGGTCCATCAAGGTCATCAGCTGCAAGATACGGAAGCGGCAAAAAGACTTTCCCCATGGGGTTTGCCCATGGAACTCTCTTAGAGTCGCCACCTGCATGCAGCAGTAATATATGTTGTTTCCCTAAAAAGTCAATCATCGGTGCAGAAACCTCGGTCTCAGAGCTTTCATGGGGCATATAAGATCCATCATTTCCGCCGTTTGCTACCTGCCGAGCATAAATACCAGATCCTCGCGACAAATCGGGCAAATTTCAACAGAAAAAGTGTACTTGTAATTGTAGTTATTGCTTTTTGTATCATGGGATACAAGTTGCTTGTCATGACGGCTCTTAATCGGGACAACCTTCTGAATAAACTCCACAAACTTAACTGCATGACTGCGATTAGCAAAAAAGAAATCAATACCACGGTCCATTTGTTTAATTCTAATGGATCTGACAGCAGCATCATGTTTAAGGATAAGTTGCTCCAAATAAAAGAAGGTCAGTCTATGAGAAACGTGTTGTCTCAGCTGAACAGCAGCCACCCACTGATCTGGGTTGGCTTGGACTCTAGAACAGGACTCACACATTTGATCATGTACCACATACTCAACCATATAAGCTTGTTCAAGAACAGCTCCGTTAAGAACCTCCTTTTGAACCCTGAGCTTGACTTTAATTCTCTTGGAGTGAGGTTCGGTCCAGATAAACTCTGCATGTATCAGTCTTAATTTATTCAGATTTTTTTAATCTTTTAACACAGAAAGTCAATAGTTCTTTTGATTCGAGCTGGGCTTTAAGCCAAGTTCTTGGCGGCTGCAAGTAGCAATCACACCTTGGGCAGTGAATGATGATAACATGCTTCTGTAGACCCTCCGTTATGTCCACTTCAGAGCGTAGACATTTGACACACATATTTGCAGCATTTGGGGCCATCAGAATGCCACATTTGCAACACAAGACGCTTCCTACAGTTTGTTGTACTGTAAACATTCCACTTCTCCAGCCATTGCTGCTAACACAAGTCAGCAAAACAACTATCACTTAGAAGAAACAAAATTCAATCTTTAACAGAATTGTTTAAAAAAGCAATGCAGTGATGTTGTTCTAACTGTCTATATGATGAGATTTCGAAAAAATAACATTTTTCCACAGCTTTAGTACTTAACTAAATAAAGTTGAAGAACCACATGGCTTAAACAATTTTGTTGTTTGTGGTTTCGGGTCAGCTCTTCACGATGGTTCAGAACCACAACATGCTCACTGCTAAAAAAAGACAACATGTTCTCTATATGTGAAGAATACCAGCGAGAGGTGGGCCAATTAAAAATACGGTCACATATTATTTGTTTACCAGCAAATGGAACTAAAGAAAACTGTAACCGAATACTGCAACCATCTTGGTTTAAAAAGCGCTAGGCGCACAAAAGCGACGAGGTCTAAGTGCATCGCGCGAAGCGCAAAGCGCAAAAAGCGTGGGATTTTCGTACCCAAAGCGCACACTAATTATATAGTTTTTTTTATATATCCCATATATATTCCATGAATTTTTAGCTTCATTTACCCAAAATATAGCTATAAAAAAGGTTTTTATGTGATTTGTCACTCATTGTTCTATCTAATTGTAGAGCTGTAAATATAGGTCTTGCAGTCGTGAAGTTAAGGCGTCATCGTATTCGGGTTTGGGCTTCGATTGTGAGCGGCAGTGCGGCACTTCCTTATATATGAAAACTGGAAATAATTTAAGTTTTATACCTGAACTGAGATTCCCAATGGTGCTAGGGGCTATGTTAGTTGAAGAACTGCATATACCCATGATAAAAAAAAAACAATTAGAAAATATACAAATTAAAAGGAATGAAGGTAGAATAATTTAGAACCTGGCAAAGAATTATAGTAACCCATGACTTCAATGCTTTCCATCACTGGGGACCTGCTATCGGAGGACATATCAAAAGCGTTTTCTTTAACTTTCAATACCTCAAAACGAAGTTTCCAATAAACAAACGAACTAAGGATTAAACACACAAAACCACTTACACGATCTTTCAAAACGAAGCTTCACTCGTTTCTGCCATAGCCAAGAAGCTTCAATAATCTCTGGAGGCGAGGATAGGCTTTCTTAGTATCTTCGCTACCATCAGCTTACGTTCAAAACTGGCCTCCGTCGTCGTTGAGCACGAAAGCCGTTACCAATAAGGTTTCACTAATAGCACCGACATACACCCAAAACGCTACAATCAAAGTCGATAAATATTATTAACAGATGATCAAAGGACAAAATATGTTACAATTAGTTACCCTAAAAAGTAAAAACATATGACCACATACGCACCAGCTTTTGTGGCCGAATACCGGTTAGTGGGAATAAGCTGTGAAGCTTAGTGGTTACCAACAACAACATCCTCGTCTGTTTCACCATAAACCTCATCCGTACTCACATGAATAAACCTTCTGATCTGTCCAGTAACCATGCACGCTTCAATCTATAACCAATATGTTTTATACTCTTACAACGCGTGTTCAAGTTAACCAATTTTATATGTATCAATATATGCCTAAAAAACCTAAAAATTAAATCCATGTAAACAATTACCTCTCCATATAACTTATGAGATTGACGATGCGCTTTGCTGAGGTAATAGTTTCCCGTTTAACAGCATCCATGCCCCTTTACTTTCACCTCCCCTTCACCCATATATTGTAAAAGTTGAATTTGGCCCATCTTGCTATAAATTCACCAAACAACTCAAGTTCAAAACTTGATGATGCAAGAAAACAGTACATAATTTAATCTAAAACTAAAATCAAATCTTGCTAAACAAAGCTAAACTTTTACTATTCTTTAAAAAGCAAAGGAGTAAATTATAATGAAACTTATATTCAATAAATCATTATACCATGTACAAAGTATATATACTTTATTGGTAAATTATACAAATATTAATCATTTAAAATACCTAAAACAGTTCGAGTGCGCGTATATACCTCCCTGGTCGGTCTGTGTATATTATTGACCAGTTGCTGACCATGCTTGACCCGAAGTTTGTCCTGCTTAGACTCCACCTCACCTCAACATCATCCAACACCTATGGTGAAGCCATGAAGGTGTTGACAGTTCAAGCCACCATCAAAATTTAGCTCAGAATAGCAACAAACAATAAGTTATCAAAAGTCTATGCAATGGAAAAAAGATCATACAACTTTTTATCTTATTCTACATAAGAGTGTTTATCAGTTATTCAGTTACATTAGGAGCAAGAATAAATCACAAAACAACTAAATGAAAACATACAATACAATCTTTGTCTTTTGTTTTGTGCAACAGCGGACATGATGGTCAGCTCCTTCCCTTTTTGTCTCTATTTCTACCCCTGTAATGGTAAACAAATTTTTCGAAGTTAATATATCTCCACAAATAATACATAGCAATGTGTTTGGAAACTTGATTTAAGTATTTAACCAAAAGTCAAATGTTTAGAAAACCATAAAAATAGAAGCTTACATCATACATCATTCCATCCATCTACTTTGCCATCAGCCACTTGCTCTTCAAACCCTGTTATCACCAGTTGTAATCAATAAATTTACTAACCAAGAGGAATTCAAGCTTCCTCAAACTAACAGTTAGATCATATTTCGCTCCTTTGGCTTTCATAATAGAAAAAGGATAATAGACTCTTAATGGAGGAAGTATGAACAGAGCAATTACCAAAAGCCCACATCAAATAACATAAAGTTAACACAACCGTAACATAATGGTGAACAAATTACATATTTGCAAGGAGGAAGACGTCCTTTTAAAAAGTTGGTGTAATTTATAGGTAAAAATCCGATTGAGTTCCTTAAAAGTTCGTTTAAACTCTCCGATCGTCCCTCATAAAATAAATCATGGGTACACCACTTGATGTATCTTTCAAAATCTAAGATTCATGGTTTCTTGTTTATAATCACGTGCTTAAACTTATCTTAAACTATAAACGATTTGATGGGCACATAATAATGTTCGCGTTTTTTTGTTTTATATCTTTATTTACATTTTAGATGCATAAATTAGTTTAAATATTATTATCAAGCTTAAACTATAAATGTTTTCATTGTAGTAATAAAGTTACTGTTTGAAAAAAAAAATATTATATCACTTATAAAATGAGTAAGGTATACTGTAGTTCGCCAAGACAAAAAAACAGCTCCGAATATTGTATCAAGGATGAGCACTGCTTTTATAAAATACAATGATATATATCGTATTCGAATTATATAAAAAATGAACTGTGATTCCTATAAACAAAATAGATTTAATAATAGAATATGGCACCCATGGGCTCATCACTCATGGCAATTTATTTATAATATCATTGTACCTTTATATGATCTTTCAAACTCCTCTTGTGTTTGAAATCAGATCCACAGCTGCAATACCAAAGTTTCCCACAGTTCTTTTCATGGGTACGCCAATCGCCCCTAACTGTGAACGCCTTCCCACATTTTCGGCACATAAACGGCTTGATCCCATGCTTCCTTTTGTAATGTGTCTGAAGGGTTCTGAAATTTTTGAGTGGCTTAGCTCGCAGGTGGTCGATGTTGTTTCGACACCCTGGTGCGCAGCAGTAGCATGGTAGCCTTAGCATGGCTGTTGGCTGTGTTCCCCTTAGGGATTCTGGGCCTCTTCTGTATTGATATCCATGCCCCCACATATGCATCTAGTCTGCCACTTTCACTAATTGAAACCATACACTCCGGTCACTTAGAAACCCATAACCCATCTACCTCATCCTGGGTTTTTCCCTCTACAATCACCTAATCGACAAACACCGCTGCAACCAGACAGTGTTACATGATTTCCCTCAAGCCTCTATCCTCACAACTACTGTCTCTCGGCTCTTTGTGTCCCTCGACCTTCCCTCCGACAAAACACCTACGACTATTCCCCTGTTCCCGAAAGCCAACGACCAAACCTAAAAACAGCCAACGACCAAACCTAAAACCTAAAAAAAATATATAAATAAAGTTATTTACTTTTTTTTATTTGCATAAAGTTTGGTAATAGCTGCCATGACGTACCGAAAGATTGTATTGAGGTTGATTACTACTGCTTCAGATGAGATGAGATCCATTGCAAAGATAGAAACAATGGAGTGGAATGGTTAGGGTTTGTATTTGGGGCTGATAGGCTTTTGATGACGATAAACAAAATAAAAGGAATTGAGGTAAATATATATGGCGGGTCAGGCAATGGTTTTGGATCGGAGCCCCGCGAGAATTAGTTGGAGAGAGATGACAGATTTATTAATTTAATATTTAAAAAAACGAAAAAATTGAAAAAAATAAAAAAATGCACCTCATCATGCCACGTGGCAGTTTCAAGGGAGGGGTTGAGGTCACCATTGCACGCCACGTCAGCAACTATCAATTCTTTTATATATATAGATAGATTACAAGACTTCACCTAATCAAAGCCACCACTAAAACCACTACAAGCAAATGAAATGGACGACAATCCCCTTCTTTGTTACAACGGTCACGGGAAACAGTGTCCTCCTCAACCATCAACTACCAATAACATACACACAAATCATTTTTATTTTACTTACTCTAACCACTATCCTAAATAAAAAAAAACACAGGGTCGGCCCAAAGGATATGCGAGGTGTGTCGGTACAGGGCCTAAAACTTTTGGGGACCATACAAATTCTCTTTTTATATATCTATTCAAAATATGTACAAACAAATAAGATTAACTAAAAGACGTTCTGAATGATAGTACTTAAATTAAATATAAAAAAACACTTTGTATGATTGTAAATTGGATCTTTATGCAAGAAAACACCACAAACTATATTAGTGAGAATAGTGTTTTGATATGTTAACAGTTAAGTAACACTAACGATGTGCTTGGTTCATTGAAATAACAATTTTATTAATTACCCCAAATTTATTGTAATCAAAATGACACAATGACTATTTCCTTTTAAAGTAAAACGAATTCAACATTTATCCGAGTATTGAAAGATCCATCCAAACGAATTGATTTAGGCATTTTGTACATCTTCACTAAGCTAGTAAGAATCCGAGTTGCTGCAAACATCGTATATAATAGTTTCTCAATCAAACACTAAAGTCTTGACACAAGTGTAAGAGCCATTGAGACATAACATCAGTAAAAACATGACTGCATTCCCGAATAGAAAGATTATCGATCATAATAATTTTTTTATGTTAAACAAATATACTACGGTACCCGCGCTACACCTGACAAAACAAATCATTTTTTTTCCTAGCACAAAATTGAGAGAGAAGCGGATGATGACCAAAGGGAGTCTAAAAAGAGAGAAATCTACGCTCCAAAAAGAAAGCAATGAATATATACACATACAAATGGATCTAGCAAGGGGACGACTGTTTGTATATAAAATCTTGAGAACCATAGTTTAAATCGAGGTTGTGAAGTGGTTCCATAAGGTGAGACCACCTTTCCTTAAAGAAATCAAGACGGGTCGTTAACTCTACCAAAGTGGAAGATGTAGTCGATTGATATTGTGGATTCTCGACCACCTATCAAATCATAAGATCACAATACGTGTGGGAAACAATCACATAAATACATACGAATCGCTTTCATGCTCGTAATTAAAGAATACGCCCAATATGTGCGCTTTGCCGTGGGGCATGCCGATTTTTAATAAAAATGAATCGGAAACACATTCGCAATCATTAACTAACCAGGTATTTTAGTAACTCACTTATTAACTTCATCCTTCCCACAACATATGTCATATTCTTTTGATTTTAATAATGATAACTAAGTTGACCCATACGGGTAGAATATAAATTAAAAAGGCTAATGAAATTTTCACACTTTTGCAAAAGTTATACCAGTTAGCACATTTTCCACATGACAAGTAGGGTACCTAAATACCTATTATCTTCCTGAATTACAAAATCGATGTAATAAAAGCAAGTTGGAGGCTAAACAGCTTTTGTAGATCCATTAGTAAAAGGTTGAGTGCCCCAAAATGACATTAGCAAAGGTTTGTAATAAGCTGCATCTCAAACAAAAACAGAGTTAAAGTTAACTAAACCATAGCTATATCCGAACTGGCTGAAAGTTTACTTGCATGAGGTAAGATGGGTGGAGAAAGCAGAGCCGTAGAAGATCCATACCGAACAACAGAGTAAGCCACTGAAACTAATAGCGAGTATGCCAGTTCTAACAGCTTTAGAATGCTTGTGCAGTGCATTGCAAGCATAATCTCTTGGTTCACCTGCAAGTCCACAGTGGTGCTGCAGGTCCTGTGCTGACACAGTGTCAATAAAAAGTCAATATGGCATCAGTTTCACCCATACATGCTAAATTTATCCATTCTATAAAGTTATATAATCAGTCCAAACACTCAAAAATGTTTATCTGCGATTTCCAAAAGTGATAAATCAAACTATTACTTTGAAAATGTAATCCCAAACACTTGAGCACGTTATCCTCCACTATCGAGTTCCTATATCATGATATCCCCAGTACTCGTTTCAAGTCCGTTTAGCACAATTGTTTGACTTTGTTAAAGAATTTACCTTCCATATTAGTGCACTTTTGTTCGTCTAAACGTAACCCGAGCAAAATAGATTGTAGCATCCAAGTTGCTTGACATGCATCGCTCTACATTTTGTTTATAATAATAATAATAACAATAATAATTAGTTAAAACTAATCAACAAATACATTTTTGTAACATATTAAAAAGATAAATTTTACAATCCAGTAAGTGAAGAAACTAAACAATGGGTATTCATTCTACCCAACTTAAGTATGATTTATACAAAAATATGATGCCTTACGTACTAAGTAAAAATTCTGTGATTAAAAACCTGTTGATAAGATGCAAAGATTGTACACTTTTCTAGTAAAGAAAGCACTATAAGGTGAACGTAACATGATCAAACAATGCTGGGCTTCGTGACTGAAGTTGAGTGAAGTAGAGACAAACTGGATGAGCTTTCCAACGCTGAACCAGTTTATGGACCCAAAAATAATTTGTAACCAGAAAAAGAAACCAGACCATGGTAAATAACCTTTGTATGCAATTTGCCCAGTTTGATCTCAAAAGTTAATAAATGAAGTTTTATAATCTAGGAAGCACAAATGTATCAATAAGCCAAAATATATGGCTGCATCTCTATCAGTATTCTCATTGACTTCCATGGCTTTGCCTTTAGAAAGTTTAGAGGATGTAGCAGTACAAAGCAAAAAAGCAAGCATATATTTTTCCAAAATGTTAAAACGAACCAAGGTTTAAAGCTCCAACTTTTCATTCTCAAGCTAATATATGATCACTTATTTGCATGAACAAGGTCAAAAACTCCAAAGGCCCTTTCTAAAAATTTTAAAAGTCCTTTCTAAAATAAATTCGCTGCTAATACTTTTAGTGGCCTATTTTACAAAAATATTTTAATGGTCTCTAATCTACTTTACGAATATAATTCACGTCTTCAGATTCGTTGGTTAAACGGTTCCAGTTACAGAACATCTAAGTGTTTTCTAAGGGTTCTCATATTGGCACACCCCCAACTTGTAAATACTAAATACATACCCAACCCCGCCATATTTTTGTAACCCAGCCCGAGCAACACCCTCGTCCACCCCAACCGTCACCCTCCCTAACCCTCTCAACCATAACCGTCACCCTCCCTGACCCTCTCAACCACAAAAACACTTAAGGTAAACTAAATTATGAGCATGGGAATTGTTTCAACCAAACAATTAATGACCCATTGACTGATTTTAACAAAAGAATTTAACCCGTTTTAATCAACTCGCTTGACCACAAACTCTTTTCTGACCCACTACCAAAAGTCTATTTATAAACTTGGTTTATTAAAAAAAAACATTGGGGTTGTATAAAAAAATTGATCGCATTTTTATCCCAAACATGAAGTAACTAAACATTAAAAGAAGTTTGGTATTAAATTGTTTCATTTTCATGATAACTCATAAAAATCAAATAAACAATCTAGTGTGAACAACTTGCCTCAATAACCTTGGTGACTGGTACCTCTGAACTTCTTACATTAACATCCAACTTTACCTAAAACCAAAAAACTTAGTGTCAAATAATACTGAACAGAGTGATCACATCCTGTTTGAAAACCATTAACATCATGTATAGTTGCATGGACTATGATATACAATAAAATGAATTAGAATTGAAAGCAATATTGTACCTTGAATGTAAAATTCCGGCTAAATGGAAGCGCCCGGTCAGCGGTTGATGCAGAGATGAGAGGTTAGTCCTAAACCCACAACTGGATCAAGGCAGAGTAACCGCACTTTATGAATAGGCGCCATTGAAGTTAGGGTTTTTGATGAAACGTAAATCTTGATAACTTAATGAACCGTTTCAAGAGAAGTAATCCGACCTAAAGTAATTTGCTTGGGGGTTATGAGAGTTGATGATAATTAACAGGGATGGGATTGAAACGGATGGGGATTGAAAAGACGAATCGATGGATAGATGATTCAATGGAATCATTCAATTGAAGAGCATAAGGAATTGAAGAGTCAGAGGATTCAAGAACAGCTAGTGGTTTGTATAAATAACTGAAAGTGATTAAACGTGAAGATTAATTTCACCTGTATTTAGTAACTACTTCAAGAATCAAGACTGGCAGTATTGTAAATTTCTTTAGAAATTGTGAAGGAGAGAGAAGGAGGGTGAAATATCTACATTACACTTTAAAGTGTTTTAATTGTCACCAACATCCCTATACTACCCTTAAATTTCTTGCTTAAATATATTGTACATATTGCTTCTTAAGTTGTATGAAAATACAAATTACTATGTTGGCCATCACTCTTCCTTAATAAGATAACTAGTGGGAATGCCCGCGCGTTGCTGCGGATACGTCTGTTTTGTCGCCTCAAGTTGTTGGGAAACCAAATTGAAAGTTGAAACGAAGCTTGTTTTAATTTCAGGATTCAACAAATCCCAAATTTCATCATTTATATTTTTCCCTATGCATAATAGAATTTCCATTAAGTAATAATAAATAAATTTCTATATAAAACCTCTTTAAATAATATACATCTAACAGTTAGGTGCTTTAGAAAATGTGTGCATGAAAAAAATCCAAAATTGAAACAATTTCATCTTTATTTTCTCAATCACTTGGTAAAATAATCACAGCCTTTTCCAAAAATTCAAATATCATTGAATGTGATTATTACAATTTAAGCATATTTTATTACTAAAGTGGGACTAAAACACCAACTTCAGAAGCACGTTTTATTACACTTCAACAAAAAGTCAGTAACCACATTGGCTTGGGAGGTGCATTGTTCCATTCAAACATGTGTTAATTCCTATGTCACACAAATCAAAATCAAAGATTCATAGCATTCATGTTTAGAATGAATGAAGTGTTGCATGATTTGAAGATTTGTAAGCATGTATATATTAGCATTAGATATTCAAAACATTAATGTACTAACAGATGTCCACTTTTTCACATTTATTGACATCCATTTGAAACTGTAGCAGGTATACTTGTACATGTTCAAAGTTGTCATAAAGCCTACTTATGGCATGATATATCATGTAGGACAGTAGGACTCTTATACCATAAATAGAAATAAATAAGGAATCAGTAGTCATATGAACTATAGAAATTGTGTAAGGATCATGTAAAAAGAATTGGTTCGGTGAAGTTTTGTTAAAATATTGTAAGATGTATGTGTACAACAAGACGACATGGAACGGTTACGGTTAGTTCTTTTAAAAAAGGGCCGTTTTGACCCGAACCCATTTCATGTGCGGTGAAAACCGATAGCAACAGAAGGAACAATTCTGTTAACAACAA
>JAUTDX010006812.1:0-30342 GCA_030844895.1 Ambrosia x helenae | reverse complement strand
AGAGTTCCGACACCATCGATAACGTCAAGGCCAAGATCCAAGACAAGGAAGGGATTCCCCCAGACCAGCAGAGGCTCATCTTTGCCGGAAACAGCTCGAAGACGGCCGTACTCTTGCAGACTACAATATCCAGAAGGAGTCCACTCTCCACTTGGTCCTACGTCTGCGTGGTGGCATGCAAATCTTCGTTAAAACTCTCACCGGGAAGACGATCACTCTGGAGGTGGAGAGCTCCGACACCATCGACAACGTCAAGGCGAAAATCCAAGACAAGGAGGGCATCCCACCGGACCAGCAGAGGCTGATTTTCGCTGGAAAACAACTGGGAAGACGGTCGAACTCTAGCTGACTACAATATCCAGAAAGAGTCCACCCTCCACTTGGTTCTCCGTCTCCGTTGGTGGCATGCAAATCTTTGTCAAGACCCTGACTGGGAAAAACAATAACTTTAGAGGTCGAAAGCTCCGACACAATTGATAATGTGAAGGCCAAGATTCAAGACAAGGAGGGTATTCCACCAGACCAGCAGAGGCTTATTTTCGCTGGAAAGCAACTCGAGGACGGTCGCACTCTTGCTGATTACAATATTCAGAAGGAGTCCACTCTGCATCTTGTGTTGAGGTTGAGGGGTGGAATGCAGATATTTGTGAAGACAATGACTGGAAAGACGATTACTCTGGAGGTTGAGAGTTCGGATACGATTGATAATGTGAAGGCGAAGATTCAAGATAAGGAGGGGATTCCGCCGGATCAGCAGAGGTTGATATTTGCAGGGGAAACAACTCGAGGACGGGAGGACACTTGCTGATTACAATAATCCAGAAGGAGTCTACCCTGCATCCTTGTGCTTCGTCTTCGTGGTGGTTTTTAGAAGTCTTGTGGTTGATTGATGTTTGGAACAAGTTGTGGTGCGTTGGTTTTTGATTGTCTTGTGGTTGAATAAAGATGTTGGTTTGTTTTGTGTTTTGTTGAAATACTTTGTGGAAGAAGGAATGATTTGATGTTGGTTTTAATGGGAAATTGATGTTTTGTGTATTATGATGATCTGTTTTAAAATTGGTCATGGTTTATGATTTGGATGCACTAATACTTATTACGCAAAGTGCAATATAAGATAACTAGCTTTTATCTAGGGATGGCAACGGGCCGGGTTTGGGACGGGTATGACTAATCCCAACCCCGTACCCGGTTGTTAAAAAAACTTATCCCATACCCGGCCCAAAACCCATCGGGTATGGGACGGGTAATTACCCGTCGGGTATGGGTATACCCACGGGTTTCGCGGTTATACTCGTAGAATTCGGGTTTCGGGCATAATTATCGGCGGGCATCAACGAGTTAAGTTTGAAACCAATACAAAAGGTTGAAATGTGATAAATAGTATGTTACTACCATCAAGTAAGATTCAGTTTCGAACCAATACATATTTAAAAGAAGCTAAGGTAATATTAAACCAATATCAAGACAACCAAAACCATTCAAACTAAATGTGGTAAAAAAATCAAACCTGGCGTGTTCTCCTCAACAACAAATAATGAATTGTCATCTAACAATCCACCTTCATGTAATCCTTATTTGAAGTTGAACCCACCATAGCCATAGTTCCTAATATCAAAACAAACCAAAACCATTTACATCAACTTAAGAACATTATACAGGAAACAACTTAACAACAAAGATACACAACTCAACTTAAAAACATGATATATGAGCAGAACATCTAAATAATTTACTGAAACGAACAAACAGAAAATAGTTTGAATGGCTAGTGATTGATTCGATTGGATGAATGAATTATTCAGTATTTCAGTGAAAAGAAGAGAAGATTACAAACCTACCGATCATTGTCCCTTGGTCGCATAGAGAACAAGACGAAGTCTGCTCTTCGTAGTTGTTGCCTTCATTCTGGAATCTTGAATGCTTGTAGAAGAAGAGTAGAAAATGGTTAGACTTTTGTCTAGAGAATTGGAAAATTAGGAGGTAAGTAGAGAGTAAACAAATGGGAGGGAAAAAAAGTAAAGTGTAAAAAAATGGGCGGGATTTATTCTTTGTACTTAATAATAAATAATATAAGTAAAAAAAACAAATTTATATAGTGTATATTAACGGGTAAACGGACATATATAATCAAGTAACCGGGACGGGGTAGAAGGGGCATATATAATCGGGTAAACGGGCATATTATAATCGGGTAATCGGGGCGGGTACACGGTTTAACATCAAATCCCATACCCGTCCCAACTTTTCAAAACAAATCCCATACCCGGCCCCATACCCGTTTTACCGATCCCACACCCGTCCCATATGCTTCGGGTATCGGGTTTTTCCCGTCGGGTTCGGGTTTTTGTTGCCATCCTACTTTTTATCCCGGGAGTGTCCCGAGGTTGAAATATCTAATATAACATAATAAAATATCTAATATGACAACATATTTAATTATTTGCCAATACATGATTAATGAATAATATTAATAATAATAATTATTTATTTGAAACAAATTTCTGCTTATCATATTCAAACTATAAAAAAAAAAGAATCTCTGCCTATGAAGTTATGTTTATCGTTTGTGATTTATTAGTAGAGTAAAATATATTTGAAAACAAAACCCCACAAAAATAGTTGTTTTTTTTCTCCGTTTTTTATATAACACTATTGGTACTCGTTGGAAAGATATAAAAATGCTCGTTAATTTGGTGTAATTTTTTTCTATAAAAAATCTCGTATATAAAAGATATTAACATTTAAAAGTTATGGGAGAAAACATTAGAGAGAAAATTTAATTTTGTTTTTAAATTCTTATCTTTTCCTAAAATAATTATAATATATATAGATTTATTAAAAAAACTCAAAAATTAAAAAAATCATATATGATGCCACGTGACACATTCAAGGAGGAGGTTGAGGCCTCAATTGAAATGCCACATCATCAAAGTTCAATTCTTTTATTATAAGTTATAGATATAGATGTTATCACCATCTATATGCCATCTATAGATTGTCCTCTGTATAGCATGGATCATGATATAAACCAAGGCGAGGACGGTATCAGTTGAATGTTTAAGTTGATGACATAACACACTAAAAATGCGAGTTTAAGTTGATGATAGAATATATTAACAAAATGCTAGGTAGAACATTAAAAACTGTAAACATTTAAGTTGATAGAGTATATTATAATTATTGAAGAAACACAATTTGGGATTTTAAACTAATAATTTCACAAGCTTAATCCTTCGCTAAACATTTAGGACCGATAGGGAATAGTAACGACCTGGAAAAAGATGAATGAGGGGTGGGTTTAGAAGTCTTGTGGCTGATTGATGTTTGGAACAAGTTTGGTGCTTTGGTTTGATTTTATTGCTTTGTGTGTGAATAAAGGATATTGTGGTGTGTTTGTGTTTTGTTTGAATACTGTGGGGGAAAGAATGTTGTGACTCATTGGTTTCAATGGAAAACTGATGTTTTGTGTATTATAAATTTATAATCTGTATTCCACTATCTTTCACACTTTTATGTTTGTTAGGAGGATTTGGTTGCACTACATATTTCCTCAAAAAACAATTAGGCAATGCTTTTTTACCTGAGTGTATACATTATCTTATCGTTATAAAACTTTCAATAGGCGAAGGTATGAATCCATTAACAAATGTTAACGTTAACAAAATATAAGATATTGTTATGATTGTCTCTACCACGGAGAAGGATTAGAAGAAGGCCCAGGGTGCCGCGCCTCCTTGTTTTTTTGCTCAGTAGTGTAAATTTACTAGTATTCTGTTCGAAAATTTAATACGTATTGAGTTCGTCCCCTTAGGGTCCTGAGACTTTCGGGACTTTCGGTCCCCGAAAATTTTGTTCAAGCTTTGCCACTGGTCGTCTCTACGCACCATCTCTGCCCTCTATATATAAGGTTGTCATTAAAATTGGGTATGAGCTAAATCTCAAATAACATATACTTCTTATAATGATTTTAACACTGTGAAAACGATGATATGCGTTACGCGAGGGTAGATTTTGTGTACAACAGTACTCCAAACGCGTTTCATGGTATAAAGAGTGTTTTAAGCAAGATAAAATGGATACGGGGCCATAACGTAGTATAACACTTGAATATAGCCTCCATATAGGGGTAATTACTCGTAGCATGACTATAGAGGTATATCACATAATAAAGAATCGACTAGTTTGCTATATAAAACATAGATTTTGGTAGTTTCTTCATCTTGTTGGAAGATGGCAAACCCTAGCACTACGTGCCCCATCAAAACAGTTTTGGTCTCAACTGAGTTCTTGTTACATGGTTTGTGATTTTGGTCTCAAACTATTTTTCGGCTCGCTAATATCTATCAACTTGGGGAATAAATGTTTGGGTCAGGTGCAACTTAAACTTATGTAAAAAACAATCATTTTTATAATGCTTTACTCATCACTTTAACATTATGTGGTGATCTTTTATGTTGCAAGTTGTTTTTTGACTCAGTCCCTAACTTTAAATATTTATAGAACATTTATAAGTTTATTAATTACATGCATAGGTGCGCTGAGGAATTAGGATAGGTAAATATAAGTGGGTAGAGAAATTTGGGTTGTACGCAACTATATAAACCAAAATTTGGTTAAAACAAATAGTAAACGAAATTCAATATAAACTATTGAATATGTAGCAACTATATCTAAGCAATCTCAATCATATTAATAAAAATAACAGAAGACATGTAGCAACTATAAAAGCAAAACTAATAAAAACATTATGTAGCAACAATTTACACATCTAACAAATATAAACAAAATGTGTAACAACTATGTATGTACCAAATTCAATAAAATATATATACTAAATTTACAGTAGTGTAGGTTTGAATTTCAGACCTACACTTAGCGATGAGCTTTGTACTGGCACTGAAAATAACAATACCGAAAATCGCCAAAAATGGGTACCGGTATCGAAAGTGCTCGGTACAGTACGGTATTCGAATGTAAAAACTCCAAAATTTTCTCTACTTTACTGAACTGGTACCAGTGTCAAAAGTGCTCGTTACAGTACGATATTTAAATGTAAAAGTCAGAAAATTACCATACTGTACTGAATCGGCACCGAACCAAAAATACTGCGAAAAAACACCAAAAATAGGCACTGAAATTCAATCGGTTCGGCACTAGTACTGAATTACTCATCCTTACCTACAATTAACAATAAGACCATACGTTGTGGGCTAACGCGTAACGCTCCAGCACACATGGGCCTTTAACCCCCCTCAACATCGCCACGTGCAAAGTAAGGAGGGAGCCCCTTTAATGAGCACTAGAGGGAAAGCGATGTGCTCATGTGACTTTCAACTAATCATCATTTTTCCCTTTTTACTAAAATATCAAGAAATTTATTCTTGTTGATATATTGTGCGTGATTATGTTAATACTTTGCGTTATTATGTACAAAGTGTTACGATTACATATATACATTTCGTAATATTATGCATAATTATTTATAAGTTAAGTAATTGTGCTTGATTGTGGTATGAAACTATATTAACGTATATACTATTCATCCCAAGAAACGTGTCACATTTTGATGATTTCCTATACTTCACATTTCAAATACACTTTGTAAAACATTATTCCTAAATCCTAATATATAACACACAATTACATCAATAGATAATAAATCCTTCACTACATTTGAATGTGCTCAACTCAATTCACACAAAATCTTAATATATGATACAAAATTACATCAATTGAAAAATCCTTTACTCCATCTAAATCTAAATGTGTTCATTTACACAAAATCTAATTCCATTATCTCATATACGAAATATGTGGAATAATCCTATGAAAAGGTACCAATTAATCTAACATTTGAATAATAATATGGTAATTATATAAAAAAAATTACATCACCTAGAGGAAATTAGCGTAGAATAGGGAGTTGGGAAAACAGAGGCTTGTATAAAAATGGAGTCTCAACCGTCCATCTCTTCTACATCTACATTTTCATATATCACCACCAGTCCTTCTCCCATCTCCATCGTCTTCTCCGATCGCCTCTCGCCTGCCCGCTCTTTCTTCCGTTCAGGTTTCGCCTCATCGATCATTCTGGATCGTTTTCGTCTTGATCCTTGTTGTTGATCAATATGCAATATTATTTTGTTGTGATATCTGCAACAGCTTTTGGTTTATATTACCTTAATATTATTCTGCACATTGTATTAGCAATCAAACATCTTCATAAACATTTTCATACAATTATGGTGCATGAGCTTCTTTCATTATTTCTAGAAATAATCCTAATCTTTTTTATTAGGAAAAAATGATTTCCTATATCAGGTATCCATATAGCAGCCTCATTGTTATCAAATGATTATGATTCTGAAACCAAAGCAAGTCGGCTGGCTCGTTAAGTTTCAGCGTTTTCACATTCCAGCTGATGGCTTGGAACCGTCGTTTAACCTTATTTATTTATTTATTTTCTGTTTTTTTTAAACATGAGGTCTGTATACGTATTATATTCATTAACCATCTTTGTCGTTTTAAAAAAACTTAATATAAACTAAAGATTAAAAAAAGTCCCGAACCATCAAAATGCTAAAACAAGCGGTCTGATCAACCATGTTGGTTTAATTTTTTGCTTCTTGAACTGTAGTTTGCAGTTCGGCCTATAATTTTACGATAAACAGCTAGAACCGCACCATAAACACCCTAATTGGTTTCAGGTGTGTTGAATAGAAAGAAGCCTATTTGGTTGTTTGTTTGTTTGCCTCCAATTCTAGCACTCAAATTTCATGTCTGAGATTGACATCCAAATTCCAACTGCCTATGGTATGTTCAAATCAATCTAGCTTTGTAGTAAAAAGTATCAATATTTATTCATTTATTATTTGTTTGTTTGTTTGTGTGCAAGTAAGATCCATTTGCTGAGGCAAATGCTGAGAACTCAGGTGCGGCGGGGTCTAAGGAATACGTTCATATACGTATACAACAACGCAATGGTCGTAAAAGCCTGACAACTGTCCAAGGGTTGAAGAAAGAGTTTAGCTACAATAAGATACTTAAAGACCTTAAAAAGGAGTTTTGCTGCAATGGTACTGTTGTTCAAGACCCTCAACTTGGCAAGGTATACGCTGCGTTTATGTGTGCTATATGCCGCATTTGGTGTTAAATGATTTGTGTTTGTGGGTTAAACCCGACACAGCCGAAAAACTGACAAAAACTCAAAACACGACTCGTGTAACACGCAATTTTACTTTGTTTTCATTAAAATTTTAACTCTAAAATTACAAAATTATTACAAAAATACAAATGCTTTTTTAACATATCATACCTCAAAATTCTTGCATGAAATTGTCAACCAGTTTAAGTTGTGACATAAAAACAAGTTAAAATTACTTTAGAAATAAAAGGTAAAATACATCATACGCTAAACCACCAGGTCGACCGGGTAAACGACCAACTAAGAAAAACGTGTATCCATGTTCAGCATGAAACCGACCCGAACCTAACCTGATTAGACTAAAACTCTCGTAATATGTGTACCAGGTATATGTAGTATCACAAATTCACAACTCTAATTTATATGTTAAACACTGCACTTATATGCTGTACATTAACATAACTGCATTTTGGCTGTCTCATTGATATGCAATGCAGGTTATCCAACTTCAAGGTGATCAAAGGAAGAATGTATCTACCTTCCTCATTCAAGTAATGATTGTATACACAATTATTTCACTTTGATTTTCAAATAAATAAATAATAAATAAAAAAATTATTATTGTGATCTGTGTGTGTGTGTGTGGTTTTTTCTTTTTTTTCAGGCTGGCATTGTGAAGAAAGAACATATCAAGATTCATGGTTTCTAGATGCATGGCATCATAGTACTACTGGGATTGCAACTTATGCTGTATCTAACTGATATTAGCTATTCTTGTTGCTTCAAATCTTCTTTCATTATCTGCTGGAAATTATTTGTTTATTTATGTATAATAACCAATTGTTTGAAAATATATATTGTAAACTATTGAAAATAATTGCTAGTGTTCCTGAATTGTAAGTATTGTTCAGGACATGGCTATACTAATTATGTATACAGGAAACAGTTATACGCGCATAATGTACATAAATTGTGTTATGTTTGGTCTCATGCTATCTGTTTTATACATTTTGGATGTGTTGTTGTAAAATTACACCTCAGAATCATGACCCGTTGGCCGTTCTTCAACAAAGGGTCCAATTTTGCTTACTTACAGTATAATGGTTAATATCTTTTTACCTAAAAATAGAACTTAAATTACTTAAAACTGATACAAGAAAGTTTTCGTTCTTTAAAGAACGGTTAAAATTTAACTAAAAACATTTAGAAAGATGAAAAAAATACTTTGGTGCAGACCGCCCGCAGACGTGCAATATTTATTCATCGTACAAGATAATAGATATCTACAACCAGAAATTAAATCAAATTCATTGCTTATAGATCAATCTGATAAAGCAATATACAAAGTACAAACAGGAAACAGTGTCGTTAACAGTCAACATTACAATCTTAACAAGTCATAAAGTTGACTAAACACAATACGACTTTCATAGAAAACAGCAACTGCAAGAGTCTAAACTTACACATTGCTTTGCTTGTAGTACTTAGTATCGAGAACTTGTTTACCACACATTGCACAGACACCTGCATTCGTAATCATTAATGACATTTTATGTTATTGTACAACTTTTTTTTTACGATGAAGAAAGTTAAAAATACGAAAAGAAAGCATGAATCTAGTTTAGGATGTGGCATTTACCTTTAGAGTAGGCACATGTATGGCAATACTTGCCATTTTGGTGGACTTGCTGCTTGCAGATTATACACTTGGTTGTTCCTAATGGTGACCATCTAGAGACAAAAATAAAAATAAAATTTTTTATTAAGATTATACATTATATATATGATTAATCATATTTTACTTTGTAGTTTGTACGCATGACAATGACATAGGACATCTGGGACACTCTCATGATGAGTGCCTGGGTTCATGGAGTGATACATCACCCCAGGTGGTTTGATCATGGCCAAGTGATGGATTGGTGGGTTCATCATCACGGCTAGATGGAGAAAAAGTGGAGAAGTAATTGTGGGAAAATTTCTTGGGAAGCGGTGCGGGTTCAAGCAATGAGCTAGTCAGGTAGCACACTGCTGACTGCCCCAAACCATTTGACAGGTTCCAAATTCACCCAGACAAAATGGAAAATGGGTTAACCAGGATGACAATTGTCCAGAGTGTATCCAAAATATATTTATCCATAAAAACAAATAACGTAATCCAATACCGACTACCGTAGTTACTTTAAATGGAAAATAATGTTTTCAGACAACCAAACCTATCTTGACCTGTTACCCAACCCACCAACCCGCCTGTTTTCAACCTCTAAAAATATAATCCAATCAGGTAAAAAACGATGATAAAGCAACTCCTACTCATCGAGTTAAACTACTCATCCTCAAGCATAAGTAGTTATTAGTCAATACTCAATATCGAACTAAACTCATGTCGTCTAATCTTTCGTTCTGCTGTTTACTTTCTATGATTATTAATTCAAGCAAAGGCGGTAATAGTATTTTATGAGGTTGAAGTAATTAACTAGCTGGCTACATCTATTCTTTTTCGGGAGACCCGATGAGATATCAAGTGAAGAAAATAGAATAAAATGTCACAATGCTAATTCTTAGTATCTGTATATACACATCACAACTACACACACACATATATAGATACATACAAATCTAGATATAGATATATACACACACATATATACGTACGCATCTAGATATAGATATACACACACTAAGTTTAAAGGAAGGACCAACATATATAGACTCTTGTACCAGAATCATATGCACCCACTTTCTCATATCTAACGCCAAATCATTAGTCATAATATTCCAAATAATCAAACCCCTTATCACAACTTTTAACATGTTAATTTCATCCTTAACAATCAGCCCAAGAAGAAAAGCAACATATATTTCCTTTCTTCGAAGTATCATATTCCTTTCAATAT
Source organism: Ambrosia x helenae (assembly GCA_030844895.1). Taxonomy (NCBI): domain Eukaryota; kingdom Viridiplantae; phylum Streptophyta; class Magnoliopsida; order Asterales; family Asteraceae; genus Ambrosia; species Ambrosia x helenae. Next base: position 20,301 of record JAUTDX010006812.1, on the reverse strand, counting down.
AAAACCATGTGCATTTTAATAAACTATGTGCCCACTAAATTACCAGCATAACCAACCTTTCAAATGATCACCAACACAATTTATATTTACAATAACATCATAACTAAAATGTACCGTACTCCACATTAAAATTTAATTTGAATACACCAAGTTAGGTCGATACTCAAATACCTAATTCTAACTTTCATCATCACTGTTATACACTTAGTTGTTCCTAATGGTGACCATCCAGAGACAAAGAAAAATGATTTGCACAAAAATGTTATACATGATTACTCACATTTTACTATGCATAACAGTGACTTATAGGTGACAATTTCAACCTGTTTACTTATCAATGGTTGTGTTTTAAATTTTAACAGTGGGTTAAACAGGTAAAGGAAACAGATTAAGTACGTTAAACAGGATGAGAATTGTTTAAAGTGTATACAACATAAATTTATCCAATAAATAAGATAATTAACTTATACAGTAGTTACTATGAATGGAAAAAAAGTGTCAATCCAACCCAACCCGACCCATCTTGACCTGTTACCCAACCCACCAGCCCATCTGTTTTCAACCTCTAAACAATGCAATCCAATCAAGTAAAAATGAAGGTAAAGTAACTCCTATAGTCCTATTTAATATTTATCGAGTTAAACTACTCATCCCCAAGCAACAGTAGTCAATATCCAACTAAACTCATTCATATGTTCACTAGAAGCTTCGTTACATATTTCGTTATTCTCTTTAACATAACTATAAGATGGTCTAGTCTTTTGCTCTGCTGTTTACTTTCTAGGAATATTAAGTTCAAGCACAGGTTGTAATGGTATTTTATGGGGATGTGATGAACGATTGAACGAACTGGCTATATCCATTCGTTTTTCCTGGAGACCCGGTGAAGTATCAAGTGAAGAAAATAGAATAAAAATGCACAATGCTGATTCTTAACACATTACACACACACAGACATACATACACATCTAGATATATTATATACACACACTCACACAGACACCAAGTTTAAAGGAAGGACCAACATACATAAACCCTTGTACCATAATTGTATGCATCCACTTTCTCATATCTAAGGCCAAATCTTTAGTCATTTTCCAAATAATAAAATCCCTTTTCACTAGTTTTAATAACATGTTGATTTCAGCATAAACAATCAACCCTATAAGATAAGTAACATAGATTTCCTCTATCCAAGGTATCATATTCCTTTCAAAAACGAAATCAAGTGCATTGCCAAATCCTATGTGCCCACTAAACTACCAGCATAACCAACAACCAACCTTTCAAAAGTTCACCAATACAATACAAATATACAATACATACGTAGGCTCTACATCATGGTTTCACGCCACCCTCCACATCACCCTTTAATGCCCTAAACACCACACCGCGGTAGTTAAAAGGGGCGCCAAACATGGGGGTTGCCATGCCCTGGGTTTTAAAATGCGCGCCTAGGCGCAAGGCGCAGCCTAGGGCGCCTCAGGGCTTTGCGCCTATCCTTTTTCCCAAAGGCGCGCGCCTCAGGCGCTTTTTTTTGTCAAATTTCAGGCGCTTTCTCCTGAGGCGCGCGCCTCAGGTACCCTGAGTGTTTTTTATGCATAAAAATGTTGTACCTTGGTGTTTTTGGCTTGTACATATAGGTAAAATCACATAAAAACCCTATTTATGGCTATATTTTGGGTAAATGAAGTTAAAAACTCATGGAATATATATGGGATATATATATAAAAAATTATATAATTATTGTGCGCTTCGGGTATGAAAATCTCACGCTTTTTGCGCTTTGCGCTTAGACCTCGTCGCTTTTGTGCGCCTAGCGCTTTTTAAAACCAAGGCCATGCCATTCACGGGCGTTAGCCATTCCAAGTGTGGGGGCCACCAAAAATCAACCACTCACATTTCTTTTTTCTTAGTTAACCACAACATGATAGATTGATAGCTAAAGGATGGGTTAGTTAAAACTCATTGTCTACGTAAGGTGGCAGGAGACTGGAGTTATGTTAAAGCACAACACATAGCCTTATAACAACGACATAATTACTGATTACACGTAGCATGCTTCATATTTAAACCTAATTAGAACATACCAGGTCAATAATCTAAGTATGGATCACAAATACCTAATTCTTACTATCATAATCCCTATCATTCAAATAAAAGTCAACGTTCTAAACAAAAAACCATAATTTTTTTACACAAACAATATTATTAAATAAAAAAAGGCTGAAATAAAAAAAAGAACCTGTTTTTCTTGGAAAGAAGCTTATTTTCATTGATCTTACGACCACCGGTTTCAGTAGTGTTGCTTGCTCCTTCTTTCCACTTATCTGGTACTATTACTTTCGACAGTTTCTTCTCACCTGTGCAAATTCACCCACAATTCCTTATAAACCCTAGAAATTTCCTAACACCAAAACGTATTGTTCAAAACACACAACAAGATCATTGCAAACAGACGAATTATATTGTAATCGATTACAAGTAATAGACTATGAATAAAGAATTGAAGACTTACACTTATCGCAAACCATCGTATATATTCGATTTCCTGCGACTTGGAAGAAATACACGAGATAAAATGAACAATAATACTATTTAAATTAGTTTGGGAACCTTTTCTTTTTCTAAATTGAAAAAATTACGCCGTTAGTCCCTGTGGTTTCCACCTAATTTCAATGTAAGGTACTAAAGTTTTATTGTTTCACTTTAAGGTATTAACCTTTTAATTTGTTTCAATGTCAGATATTAGGGACTAACCTAGTTAAAACTTAACTAAGTTTGAGGGGTATTATGGTCCAATCACCTATATATTCAGTTTTAAAAAAATTGTAGCTTGGGGGACTCGAACCTGGCCTATGGCCGGTTCTCATTCATAAAACTTAACACCAAATACCAACTACTCTGCAAGTCTTTTTGTGATATTATTGATTTCGAAATTTTATTAAACAATCTCTGTTATACTTCATCTTCCCCAAACATCATATGATGAAGTAATTGAACATCTCAAACACATTATAAAGTAAATTACTCATTTGATACAAAAGGTCAAAAGCAGAGTTCACTTACAGGATTCAGCAATATAATATTCCTATAATAATGTTCCAAAAAACAATAAAAACATCACAATACAATGTTACCTTTGAGCCTGAAGGGAGAGTAACGAGAGCTGTTCATCAATTGAGCAATCCACATGACAAGTCGTTCTACAAGCAAATGGGATTAATATTAGACCAAGTCCCTTTTGTTTCCATTGGAGAAGGAGAAGATCTTCTGGTACTACGATACTCAACCGCATCTTGAAGAATAATGTTCCCTTGTTTATCCATACAATAAAATCCCCCCATGAAAAACCGCCATCGCTTACCCCGACCAGCATTCGCCTAAACAACAGCTTCTTCACATGGAAAATGCTTGATTTGTCCTCAGAAGTTGTTTTTTGTACTGCTTGTATCATGCTCTCCATTTCTGACCACAAACATACATTATCACAAACTTTTTCTTAACAAATAACACATTTAGGTCTATATGATCTCTCTTAACATCAGGTGCATAAAGCCATGTGCAGAAACAGGGGTACAAGAGTTCACAAAACAACCCATATAACCAAAAAAAAAAAAAAAACTGTTATGTTCAGTCAGGCATATCATCAAACACCTAACGTGCTTTCTAAAGATTCAACATTAACAAGACGAACAAAATTATTAAACCAACTTCAAATGCATAGAATGATAGAATATACGTATACCCATATCAAAAACAAAACTTTTTCTAGTGTTAGATAGTAATATTCGCGTGAATCGGTAGATAAAGATTGAATAATACATCAAAATTTGATTGAGAGAATAATGGATCACCTTAAGCCAAATTAATAGATATTAGGGTAGAAGAAGGAAACGGGGTTTGCTTTGTTCAACCAATCAAGAGACTAGCTTTACTGCTTTCTTATTAAATTGTGTTGATCGAATAATTAAAGTGCTTCCTGCCGGCGGTGGTGGTGGCCTGTTCATCATCTGAGGCATGTTTGAAGACGGTGGTGGAATGTTAGGTGGAGGCGACCTGTACAGATCATATGATGTTTGGGGAAGATGAAGTATAACAGAGATTGTTTAATAAAATTTCGAAATCAATTATATCACAAAAAGACTTGCAGAGCAGTTGGTATTTGGTGTTAAGTTTTATGAATGAGAACCGGCCAGAGGCCAGGTTCGAGTCCCCCAAGCTACAATTTTTTTCAAAAACTGAATGTATAGGTGATTGGACCATAATACCCCTCAAACTTAGTTAAATTTTAACTAGGTTAGTCCCTAATACCTGACATTGAAACAAATTAAAAGGTTAATACCTTAAAGTGAAACAATAAAACCTTAGTACCTTACATTGAAATTAGATGGAAACCACAGGGACTAACGGCGTAATTTTTTCTTCTAAATTACATAATTGCCCTTCTTCCGTTAGTTTATACTGCAATGCGGTAGGAATTTGGTTGGTATCGGTACGATTCATTACGTATAAAAATTTGGTTGGTATCATTAGTATGGTATCGATGCATGTTTTACATCAAATACCATACAAACGAATGTCGGTTCAGTTTTAAATAGTAATTGTTAAGACTGTTTTTTTATGGTTAATATATGATACATTAAGATAAATCATGATATTAGTAGTATTATGGGATGCCTTTTACCTATATGGGATGTTAATATAAGATACATTTAGTCGAGTGTTACAAGATATCATGGTGGTGCATCTATTTTACATCGTATATCATGTTTTTCGTCTTGTGTTATCAACAATTAGTACGTTATGCTAATGAATTTCATTTCATATGCTAAGTTGATGCAGTATTCCCGATGGTTTTCATAGATCTGTTTATTGTTCGATGCATAAAGTTTAGGGAAATTTAACATCATCTTCGAACACAATTTTTCAAATTAGATATGAAATTTTTACCTTAACCAAAGTAATCATCTCTTATTTCCACTTATTAGAAGGCAACAACAGATGTTTCCACTTATAATAAGTCGACACATCAACTCCACTGGTTGTGACGCTTAGGATGCCTACACGTTTTGTGAAAAGTGTTGGCTAAGCCGCTCTTTTGGTGAATTTTTCGAGCTCAACCTGCACTTTCGGTAAAATTTGCTGGCTAAGCTCGCGCTTTTAGTGATTACTCTTGTAAATGCTAAATGTTAAATCCCATCTCTATCTTTTAAATTATTCAGTCAACAACAAATCAAATTATAATTCTTCTAGTTGGCTGATTAACCCACTGTTAATCATTAATCAGTAATTCAGTATATATGAATAAAATTCTTTGTTGGATTTTCAAAAAAAAAAAAAAAAAAAAAAACTTCTGGGTGAAGTACCCTATAGTTCAATGTTTTCCTAACTCAAAGCTTGCAGAAGGTATGCAGAAAACCAAACACTTCATCAAATACCTCTCCAACAACACAACCAAAACATCTCAAAACTGGAGAACACAAATCACCAACACACATCTAGTCTCACAAGTCTCATCAATTCTTGAACAAAGACACAACTGGCCTTCAATCCTCCAAACCCTTAACCTCAAATCCAAGTTAACCCCATCAACCTTCCTTCAAATCCTCAACACCACACAAATCCCACCTCAAATCTCTTTAAATTTCTTCAAATGGTCAATAAAAAACACATCTTTTCAACCAGACATTATTATCCAATGCAGAATGACCCATCTGTTAATCGGGTCGGGTTTGGTTAACCCTTCCAGACCCATCTTGGATTCACTACTTCAGAACTACCCACCTGCTCAGATTGCTCAATCTTTGATTAATACAAGCGGAAAAGGTCAAACGTTTTGTGGGTTAGAGTGTTTGAAAGTGTTTGATTGTGTTATTGATTGGTATTGTGAAAAGGGTCTGTGTGTTGAAGGTTTTGGAGGTTTTTAATCTGACTAGAGATTTAATTCAGTATTCGAGTGGTTCGTGTTATAAATTGCTAAATGGGTTATGTGAAAAAGATGAAGTTAAGCTTTGTTTGTGTTTTTATGGTGTTATGATTAGAAATGGGGTTTTGATTGATCCGTTTACGTTGCGTGTGATCGCTAAAGTGTTTAGCAAACAGGGGAAGGTCGATGCAATGCTTAGATTGATCGATATCGGTGTAAATGATCCGTTGATTTATGATTTGGTGATCGATTGTTGCTGTGAAATGGGAAAGTTTGAAGTTGCATTGCACCTGTTTGATGAAATGTCTAAGAGAAAATTAAATCCAGGGTTTAATGCTTTTGCTTCGGTTCTTAATGGTGCGTGTAGATATAAGAACAATGAAATGATAAAATTCGCGATGGAGGCTATGGCTGAAAAAGGGTATGTTTCAAAAGCTTTGACTGATCACGATTCGATCATTCAGAAGCTTTGTGACATGAGAAAGAGCTATGCGGCCGACATGTTGTTCAAGACAGCGTGTGATGCGCAAAGATCTTTAGAAAACAAGACTTACGGGTGTATGATCCAAGCGTTTTCTATGGAAACTCACGTAAAAGAAGCTATCGAGATCTATCACATTATTGAACAAAGATCAGTTAGAGTCAACCCTGTGTTTTATAGCGAGTTTATCAACATGCTTTGCAATGAAAATGCATCAAAAGAAGTTGATCTTCTACTGACAAATTTGATCTCAAAAGGGTATAAACCGAGCCCAACCGCATTATCAAAATACATAACTTCTCAATGCAAGAAAGGCAGATGGAAAGAAGCAGAGGAGCTTGCAGAGTTATCTCTGCAAGAATCCATTGTTCTTGAATCCTCGTGTTGTGGTCTTTTAGTTAAGCGTTATTGCACGAGAGGACAGATCAATTTAGCCGTCAGTTTGCATGATCAAATGGAGAAGAAGAATTACTCCATGGACTCAACAACTTGCAATGCACTGATGACTGGACTGTTGCAGGCAGTGAGGGTTAAAGAAGCTGAAAGAATCTTTGATTCCATGAGAATTAGGAACTTGGTTACTAGTGAAAGCTTTGTGATCATGATTAATGGATTGTGTCGTGAGAAGGAGTTGAGAAAAGCCATGAAATTGCATGATGAGATGCTGGAGAGGGGATTGAAGCCGAGCCCGAAAGTGTATAAACGACTGATTTGTAACTTCAAGTAGATTTTTTTTTTTGTTTGATTATAGTAGAATTTATGTGAAATTAGCAGTGCTGTTAGATTGACCCCCTCCCAACTCATTGTCGATTTCGCTTAAATTGTTCAATCTGAACATAATCCATATTCTGGTTCATCTATCCTAACATGCAAACGCTTGAAACCGTGTAACCCACGACTCCTTTAACCCATTTATCTGTACATATCAAATGGGTTGGCAGATAGTAACCAAGCTGTGAACATGTTAAATGGGTTAGACCATGTGTACTCGAGCATGAACCCCCCCCCCCCCCCCCCCTACCCGCGGGCGTTATGGGTCAAAAATAGGTTTTGAGCGTTATTTTTTTTTTCACGCTGAATTTGAGCGTTATTCTTCCTTTAATTATTGAAGCCAATTAAAGTGGAGAATGGCGTTTTCTTCCTCCCCCACTACGTTTGGTCTTAGTGGGTTGTAAAAAAAACAATGGATTCAATGGGTCATAAACAGGTTAGTGGGTCGAGATGTTTAACTAATAGGTTAAATAGGTCTTCAACCAAACATATCAACATACCTAGTAGAAACTTACAAGAATATCATGTCATATTGACATTGCTTCAACCAATTTGTGTTTCAGTTGACTCAATGACTTCATGTACCAAAAGATTTTGGAAAACACAGCAAACAAGTGTTTAGAGATTATGATTAAAACGTCTAACAAGCTGAGCCAAGCCAGCCAGCATTGTGGTCGAGTCAAGAAGCTCAAGTCAAATTAGCGTATACGAGCCAAGTAGCTCAAGCGAAATCAATTCGAGCTCAATCATGAATGAGACTAATTATGAGTGAGTTACAAGTCGCGAGTTAGTTGGAGGCTCTAAATAACATTGAATTTCTTTCTTTTAAACTTAATGATATTGTTGTAGTAGATTTGACAAAATGGATGAATAGAGAGAAACAGTTCAAGTTGGTTTATTAAAATAAAACTAAAATTGTAATTCTCACATCATAAAACGAATTTAATATTTTACGGTTTAAGAAAACCAAGAACAAAACAAGAATTTGATACAAGGATATTTGTAGTTATGTCCATTCGACTTCGAGTTATTATATTTATTCAACTTCATACCAATTGCAAGGACATGCTAATTGAAAATTCAACTTCCCTAAAACCTAACTAATCCAATCCACTTAGCCTTGACAACAACGTATGTTTGTAGCATTTGTATTTGATACTTTCAATTTTCACACCCCTAAGGTAATGGACTTACTTAGTCGAGTACAACAGATTATACATACCAATGTTATTACCCCAAGATCTATAAATATTGTTGGTAAAAGACATAGCTTTCGATTAAAAAAAACACTAGTGCTGTAACTTATTACTCATTTGCCTTCTATTTCAATGCCCTAGATTCTTTGTAAGAAATCTTGCAGCAACAAGCTTTTTTTTTTGAACGGTAAAGATTCTTACGTGTAAACCCACCTATTCAGAGCTATGTCTAAGGCCGACTCCTTGAACGCCGTGAGACCGTTACCCCTTGATGCACGGGAACCGGATGAAATCCGTATACCCTCGCCCCTCATGAAGTTCAAACCGAGGATTAATGATCCATTCACCCAGATATCCGTCAAAAATGGCTCAAGCGGAAATCAAACTTGAGTCTCCATTAAGATGGACATGCCTCTTAACCACTAAACCAACCCAGAGACGCAACAACAAACTTGTTAACCCCGACTAGTTTAGCCTCATCTACGTAATGACATGATATTTTTATTTTACATCAAAATTAAACTACAAACGGCCCACTTACGGTGTGCGCATATCTATAATCTATAACCTATAATCTATAATCTATAATAACTATTAATAAAAGAATTGACTTAAGATGATGTGGCATTCAATGAAGGCCTCAACCACCTCTTGAATGTGCCACGTGCCACGTTGAGGTGAGAGTGTTTAATTTTTTTATTATTATTAAATCTAATAATAAAATTAATTACAAGATATGTATATCTAAAAATTTAAAATAAAAGATTTATTTACCAATTAAAAACAAAATTGGATTTTTCTTTCTCATGTTTCATCCCATAATTTTTAAATGTTCATATCTTTTATATACGAGAGTTTTTAAAGAAAAAAATTACACCAAATTAACGAACGGTTTATTATCTTTCCAACGAGTACCATATAGTGCTATATAAAAAACAGAGAAAAAAACGACTATTTTTGTGGGTTTTGTTCATACATGAAAAAAAACACAAAGTGTTTATGTTATTCATTAATCATGTATAGGCAAGTCATTAATTATGTTCAAACCAGTAAATATGAATTCTATAATATTAGAGTTATACATTGTTTAAGGTTAGACGTTAACATTAGAGATACATTATTAATTGTTTTAGGTTAGGTGCTACCCGAAATTTTTCTGCATATAACTGTAAAGCGCATCAGTCTATTTCGTATGTAAAATTGATATGTCATATTAGATTTTCAACCCCGGGACGCTCCCGGGATATAAATCTAGTAATGTATATATGTGTGGCCCTCGGGGGGCAAAAGTAAAGGTGCACTAGTTTTAACGTTATTTTACTAATTTCGTGAAAATAACGTTAAAAACGACAGACGGTTAATCATGCATCATGTGGTGGCGTTGATAGCCAAAAGACAAAGGGGTACATGCCCTGATCGGGTTTGCCCCGATTGCTAAGTGTTTTGTGCCTTATGTCCAAGGCTTGATAACAAACCACATCGAGCCGGGGGTCTCACTGGAAGCAGCCTCTCTATTCTTAGGGGTAGAGGTAAGGCTGTCTAAATCTTACCCTCCTCAGATCCTACTTTAGCTTTGCTATAGGTGGGATTAACCGAGTATGATAAAAAGAAAATTAGACTACACGTCTTTTTGAAATGATGACATGGCAATCTTTGACAACGTGGCAACATCTAATTCGACAGAGTGATGCATACCCCCAAACCCAAATCTCCCAAGTCAACTCCAGTCATCACATCTTCTTCTTCTTCCTCATCTCCACCAATCTTCAACCCAAACCCAAACCCAAACCCTAACCCTAACCAGATCTATCAATGGCGATCTCTCGTAGATCTCCATTCATCTTCCTCCTACTAACCATCCTCCTCTCCCTCACCACATCACCACTCCTGACCACCGCCACCACCGCCGACTCCGACCTCCTCTCCCACCTCCAATCCCTCCAATCCACCTCCCCTTCCTCCGTCATCCACCTCTCCGACCACCTCCTCCGTCGCATCATCACCACCAACCCTAGATCCTTCTCCTTAATAATATTCTTCGACGCTCTCCAACTCCATGACAAATCCGAACTCCACTTAAAATCCCTAAAATCCGAATTCCATCTCCTCTCCAAATCCTTCACCATTAATAACCAAAACTCTCCATCTACCCTCAAACAACTCTTCTTCTGTGACATCGAGTTCTCCCAATCACAACAATCCTTCGCTCAGTTCGGTGTCAACGCCTTGCCCCATATCCGTCTCCTCCCACCCGATTCCGTTGACCTAAAAACCGGTTCAATCGCCATGGATGCCGGTGATTTCTCCGGTTTAGCCGATTCAATGGCACACTTTATCCAATCCAAAACCAAATTAACAATCGGTCATATCCATCGTCCTCCATTGCTCTCCAAAACTCAATTAGGTTTAATAATTACAGTTTTTGTAATATTATTACCGTTTTTGTTTAAGAAAGTGTTGGCCGGTGAGACTTTGTTTCACGATAAGCGGTTTTGGTTATCCGGATCGGTGTTTGTTTACTTCTTTAGTGTTTCGGGTACTATGCATAATATTATTAGGAAGATGCCGTTGTTTATATCGGATAGGAATGATCCGAATAAGCTTGTGTTTTTTTACCAGGGGTCCGGGATGCAGTTGGGGGTGGAAGGGTTTGCGATTGGGTTTTTGTATACGGTTGTTGGGTTGTTGTTGGCGTTTGTCACGCATGTTTTGGTTAGGGTGAGGAGTGCGGTTGTGCAGCGGGTGATTATGATTGTGGCCATGGTTGTTGCGGTTTGGGCGGTTAGGAAGGTGGTGTATTTGGATAATTGGAAGACTGGGTATGCGGTTCATGCTTACTTGCCTTCGAGTTGGTGAAGAAGGTGTCGTTGCTTCTTCTTTTGAGGTTTATGTTTTACTATACATGTTATTGCTTCGAACTTTAGGTTTAAAAGAGTACTGCTACTTATAATGGATTATTATTAATCTTTTCCGGGATCAAATGCTTGTAGAATTCTGTATTTTTTTTAGTTTTTAATCGGTTTAATTGCTGGCTTTGATACATTTTCAAATGTGGCTCGTGGAGAAACTTCATGATATACCTAATGTATCTATTACCCTTAAGCCTGGCGAAATGAACGGGTCAAACGGGTTTTGGTTAAGCAGGATTCGGGTCAAAACATGCTGTTTTAGAAAACTATTAGTTTGGTACCGGTCAAAACAGATGTTAACCAAAATGGACTCGGGTTGAAATAAGTCGCTTTAGAAAACTAAGTGTCAAAATGGGTTCATCCGTTAGTTTATTCTTTACGGCGGCTAATAGTGATGCAGCTGCGGCCGTGACGGCAAAAACTTTCTTTGCTAATCCATCACTGTAAGGCTAGGCTTGATAATCAAAGAACTTTGGTTAGTAGGCTTAGTTGACATACTCCTCATCTTTTATATTCGCCTTTTATTAGTTTGACTGTGATTTAATAGCTTCAAATTCTTAGAAATCATTTTCTTAGTTAATCCACCTTTGTAAGGCTATGCTTGATGATCAAAACACTCAAGTATCAGAACTTTGTCTGTAGGCTCCACATGGACATACATAGGAATCATAACATAACCTCCATACTAGGTCATTGAATTTTTTTCATAGTTGAGGTGGACGTGTTATTGACGATGACTGCTTGATTTATGTATAGATGCCACATATATGGGTACAGGGGAGGTCAATAGAGTAGAGTTGCGGTGATCTTGAGACCATAGTTGTCAAAGGCGTAAAGCGCACTCAAGGCGCTTTGGTACCGCCTGTGGCCTAGGCGAGAAGCGCAAAAAAAAGCGTGGGCCTGAGAAAAATAAAGCGCAAATAAAAAAAAGGGGAAAATCACCAAAATCACTAAAAAATAACAACCATCGCAAAAAAGGTTGTTTATATAGATTAGAATGCATAACTTGTTTAAAAAATAAAAGGTATGATTAGATATTACTAGTTTTAAAAAATCGGCTATAAAATGGTAAAGGATACAGTTTTTTTTTTTTTTTTTTTTTTTTTTTAAAATCATTGCTTTATTTATCTAGGAGAGAAAAGCGGCCTAGGGTCGCTTATAGGAAATTCATCGCCTAGGCGCCCTAGGCGCTCGCTTTTAACAACTGTGCTTGAGATCATGGTAGAACCGTAGAAACGAAGTGAATTAGGTATAGATTGATACTATGTGATGTGGGTACTGATTGATACTATGTGATGTATTGTTGGTAATGTGAGGTAGGTACTGGTTGACATCCATAAAAGAAAGTTACAGTCTTGTACAAGAATTTGCAGGTTGAAATATTTAACTTAACCGAGTAAACTCCTAGTATACCTATTTAATCTTCTTTGATCATGTTTCATCAGCATCATCTTCTCAACTTATTGCCATTGATGACCTGCAACTCCTCCTACAGCTCTTCCAACCTTTTTTTTTGCTTCAGTGGACAGCCACATCACACACTACGAGTAGCTGCATCACACAATATCAATCAATACTCACATCATACAATCCCAATACCTTCCCATCACATAGCATCAATCAATATCCGGTCCACTTCGTTTCTTCTATATTTTCCAGATCATCGTGATTGTGTCGTCCTCTTCCATACACATATATGAAGAAATTCAACAACCTATGCATAGAAATTATGATCTGATTCATATATTTGTCCTTTGGAGCCTACCGATGAAGTTTTAACACTCCACCGTTTTGATGATCGTCAAGCAAAGCATTACATTTGTGTTAAAAGGTATGAGATGTTAGGGTTCTTCAACGCAAACATCGCTGACACCACCCTGTCACTGCCACTTTTACACGATGATAGTGGTGGTGCTAGCGGTGGAGCCATTCAAGAACCCTTACAATGCAGTTCTTTTAAACTCAATTGACATACTGCTGATACTTGATATTCGCAGCTAGCAGCCTTAAAAATGCATAACGGGTGAAACTCATCTTAATACTTTTCTTTTGTCTGAACCTGTTTAGACACGCTTACATAAAAGAATATAGCTGGTAAACCTGTTTTGATACTGTTTTAAAACAACCTTTTTAACCCGAACCCAACTGATTTTGCTCAAAACCCGCTACCCGCCTCATCCATTTTGACAGCATTAGTTTTATATGCTCAATTGATTGGGGATAGGACTTTTATTGTCAAGTCTTGGTTTTTCTAGTTTCTTCATTGCTATAATGGAAGTAATTGTAGTTCTGAGCTTGATATCCCAAATAATCTTATTATTTGTGAATGAGTTGAGGATGAGCTGTTTTGATAACAAATCATATCTGCAGAATTCTTTTCTCTAAATATTGGTCATGTAGATTGGAGTAATAGATTATGTGGTTCATTTCGACTAAATTATCTGGTTAATGTCGATTTGCTTTTATCAGCGCATGTCAAGTCAAATTATCAGGTGTCCATGTATCTTTTTTTGGTCTCCGATATCCCAAATCGTTAGTTGCTTTTGGTTCACATTAATTTTTCTATGGAACTGAAAGAATTTAGTTGGAACACGCTAAATGCATAGACTTTTGTTGATATGTTGTTACGCTTTGAACACACATAATTGTAAAGGACACAATCGAATCGAATGGTGATTTTGATATGTATACTGGGTGAATCATTTTGGATGCATCTGATATAATGATCAAACATAGTTAATATGAATGAAAAAAGTAGTTGACTCCTTAAAGATTCAAATGCCTATATTCAATCAAATTACAAAAGGCTTAAACATTTTGGATGCATGTGATATAATGTTTTGAGTGATTACACTAATAAGTAAAGGTTATGTGAATTATCTTATGTGTCTAAGCATAAAAATAATTGACTGAATTACAAGTTTTGTCCTTTATGTTTGTACTAGATTTCAACACATGTCCTTTAAGTTTAAAATTGATGAGTTCTGTCCTTTATGTTTGAAAATCTTACACCGTTTGTCCTTTGACCCTAACACAGTTATTTTTTTTTTGTTAACTCAAGTCATGTGCATATCACATGAGGGTAGTTTGGTCTTTTCCCTGCCTTGATCATTTCCCCTGTTAAAAAAACCTCTCTTTCTCTCTCTTTAACACACACACACACACACTCTGTATTTTATCTGAGAAACAAGATCATCACCGGCCACAAACACTAGGCCACCACCACCATGTTTCAATCCTCAATCATAGCTTCTCTGGGGCTTTTAAGGTCGTTGCATTCCTGTGCATTGAGTCGTCGTGGGGTACATCATCCTCCCACAAAACACTAAATCCCTTCCCCCTTCTCTCCTAAGACCCAACAACCACCCACCTACTGTTACCACCGACCAACCAACACAACCCACCACTAGGGCTGGCAAATCGTGTCCTAACAGGTTAACAGGTCTCTGACGCGCGCGCGAACAAATCAAGTTCTAAACATGAACACGACTCGTTTAACTCATTTATATCTCATGTTTATAACACAGTTTTATGTTTTATGTACCAAAAAAGGGAAATTAAAGATTTTTGCCTCTTAATTCTAAGTATTAAAAAAAGTCAAAAAATCAAATAGTGTACTTTTCAGTCAAACAGGTCTTATCGTGTCTTAACAGGTTACCCATTGCCAGCCCTACCCACCACACACCCTCTCTTTAAACCTTCAAAACATAAAAAAGAAATAATAATAATAATATTAATAATAATAATAATAATACCGACTTGCCTTATTTTCTCAATGAATACAAACCAAACAAGATCACGGTTGTCGTCAGATTTGTGGTCATAGTTTGTTATGGTATCTTGTCCACACATCGTCCTCTTCCTTCAAAAAAATGTTATTGAAACAATCCGATGATTGAGATTTGGGGTCATAGTTTCTTATGGGATCTGGTCGATAACATTCGAATCTCACTGTATGGGTTTGTTGAAGGTGACGACGAAGGGTTTAATCGTCAAGGCGACGATGATTAGGTTAGGCGACGACAATTACATGTTGGGTTCTAGGCGCCGGTGATTACAGGTTGGGTTCAAGGCGACGATGATTACAGGTTGGTTCAAGGCGTTTAATCGTCAGAAGTTCAGGCGGTGAGGGATGATTGTGGCTGTGGCATATGGTGGTGGTGGTGGTGACTAGCTCTGTTAGAGAGAGGGGAATGGGGCAAGGTTAGAAGAGAGAGTGAGAGGTATTTTTTTATACTTAATTAATGTTTTAATTTTGTTTTTTTATTTATTAAAATATTCTTTATTTTAAATAAACGGGAAAAGACCAAACTACCCTCATGTGACATGCACATGAGTTGAATTAACGAATAAAATTAACCGGGTTAGGGCCAATGGACAAACAGTGTAAGATTTTCAAACATAAAGGACATAACTCATCAATTTTAAACTTAAAGGACATGCGTTGAAATCTAGTAAAAACATAAAGGACAAAACTTGTAATTCAGTCAAAATAATTTAAAGGTTTGTGGCTGCAGATGTCTCTGTGTATGGTAATTGGGTTTTAAAGAAATATATACCCTTGTTTACAAAGTAAGCATATGCAGAATCTAATGCTTATAGATAATTACATGTCATAACGATCATAAGGCCTTTCGGGGGTGGTGCCGGCATAGCCACGACAAGCTGATGACTTGCCGGGCAACACTGCCTCCTGGGCCGGCAACAACATGACCGTCACCAACATGCCGAGCTTGCCGGGCCGAACTTCAAAAAAAATGACCATTGTAACGGTCATGTTAATGTTTAAAAAAAGTTTTTTTTTTTATTATTGTAAGTACACAACCTTTCCATTTTCCATTCACATTTTTTTTAAACACATCTCTCAAACTCTCTCAATATATTTAAACAAAATCAATATTTATAAAAAATTCCAAACCCTCAAACAACTATGTCATCATCATCTTCTTCGTTTATGTCTTCATCTTCTTCGGGTTCATCATCTACAAACGAAGCCGTAAATTTTGTTATAAATGTCGTGGCGCAAGCGGCGCAGATCGTTGCTAAGGAGGAAGGAGATGAAGTCGACTCGGTACCTCGAACTAGGCAAGCGGCTATAAACAGAGATCGAGAATGTTCGTTTTGTATATTTTTTTAGATTATTTATGTGTATTATATTTTTTTTAAGATTGTAGTTATCTATTATATATAAATTTTTTAAGATTGTAGATGTTTTTGTTGTGTTTATATTTTTTAAAATATGTGTAGGTGCCCATGATAGATTGGTAGCCGATTATTTTGCCGACGAACGTTGTACTCGGTAGCCTTATTTAGACGTAGGTTCCGAATGAGTTGGAGACTGTTCTTACGTATAGCCGATGACGTGACGAATTTTCACCCATTTTTTACCTTACGATATGATGCTAGAAAGAAAAGGGGGTTCACTACCCTACAAAAATGCACAATGGCACTTCGGCAACTAGCGTACAGGACTACGGCGGATACGTGAGACGAGTATTTAAAGATGTCAGAAAGAACTGCCTGAGAATGTCTGTACAAGTTTAGTAAGTGTGTGGTGAAGCTTTACAGCAAGAAATATTTACGAAAACCAAACTCCAGTGAGGTCCAGCAATTGTATCAGTTCCACCACTAAAGACTGGTTTTCCAGGAATGCTCGAAAGCGTTGATTGCATGCATTGGCCTTGGAAAAATTGCCCGAATGCATGGCGCAGAATGTTTACACGAGGGGATCATGGACATCCATCAATAATCTTGGAGGCTGTGTGTCCACAAGATCTATGGGTTTGGCACGCTTTCTTTGGCATTCCTAACTTGAACAACGACATTAATGTCATTAAGCAATCAGAGGTTTTTGACGATGTCATAAAAGGAACCGGTCCGAATACCAGGTTTACAGTACCGGGGATGGAATACATGCACATGTATTATCTTGCTGATGGGATCTACCCACCTTACACTGCAATCGTTAAAACTATTCACCACCCGTACGGTGAAAAAAGAAAGAAATTTGCCAAGTTTCAAGAGGCGGCAAGAAAGGACATTGAACGGTTATTTGGGGTTCTACAAGCAAGATGACACATCATTGAAAACCCAGCATGTATGTTCACTTTAAAAAAGTTGCGTTACTGTATGTATGCTTGTATCTTGTTGCATAACATGATACTCGAAGACGAAGGCTCGACCATCTGTGAGTATGACGAGAATGCCCCGACGGAGAATACTGTGCTTGTTGACCCACATCAACAAGATTTAAACGAGTTCTCGTTACATAACGAGTTCACGCATCAAAATCTTCAAGAGTAGATTATTTGTAATTTTTTTATGTCGAATAGTTTAATTTAATTTTAGTTGTGTTTTTTTAGTAATGTTTTTAATGTAATATTAACCTTTTAATATCAACATTAGAATATTAATTAATTAAAAAAAAGAATATGGTGATTATGCTACTAACCACACCCTAGGAACATCATGGTGATGATCCTCCTACCTCTCCCTGACGTGGCAGCTGAGGTGGAGGAACATCATCCATGATGCTCCTCCTCCACACCCAATGCCTAACCGGATCAGTTTGATTATGGTCTTGACTACACAACTGGTCCGGTCAACTCTATAATTACCCGTCTTCATACTATCTTGTTTTTTTAATTCTTTTTTTGAACGATGATTTTTTTACTCCTTGTGAGACTTAAAAGAGTTCGCCTTATCACTGGACCACCAACCCCAATGATATCTTTTATTTATATATGTATGTGTGTATATATAACTTGGTGATTGATTTAGCCACCATATAATAAACCATATAGTTAAAGGTAATTTCTTGCTAGAAACGAGGACATCTCACGAGCTGAGCCAATCACTAAGTCGCCCAAGGTCGTGTTGGGCTCGAATTATGAGAGCTCGAGTTAGATGCATTTTAGCTCTATTTTTAAAGCTCGAATTTAGTTCTTAAATAGATTTTTAAAATTCAAGCTTGGGTTTGGCTCGTCATTTATTAATTTATACTTATAATTAATAAATTTATATATAACATGGTATATATTGTTTAGTTACATTTATCATAAATTCATATTTAATAACTAATATTAGGTAAATTTATATATAATATATTAAACAAAATTTATATAACCAATAGGTTTGTCTAGGCTTGCAAGCCTATTTGAGCTCGATAAGTTAACTTTGAGCTTGTGCTCATTTATTTAACAAGGTTACAAGACTCCCACTCCTTCTAGTTTGGCTCGCACTCGATCCACACCCGAAATCCGTTCGGGTCCGTACCCGAAACCGGGTATTTCCAATACCCAATATATAAATCTATGTTTTTTTTTTGTTTTTAAAATTTATCTTTGTAATATGTTTGCTTTCTAATATACATGCACTTTTATGTTATTTGTGTTGGAAATAAGTGTTATTTAATGTGGCTATCAAAGTACGATCCAAAGAGTTACACCTTGGAGTACTAACTATGAATAATGTTTAATGGTTTTTTTTTGATCGCAAACGACAATTCATTCCACCCAATAATATGTACAATGGTTAGACTAGAAAGATTCTACCCATACACACTTCTTCACCCAAATACATCACCATATTAAAAAGTAACTACACATATCAAGTTATTGGAATGTCAAAAATACGCCATTTCTCCCAAGTCCCACGCCTCTTGTTTTGCTTTGTGCTTCACCCATGCGAATGATATTGCTTGAACCTCCCCGAATATCCCTTGTATGTTCACTCGCTTCCCTTTGAATATCACCTTGTTTCTCATCTTCCAAAATGGAGCATGCCCCGACTAGGATAATCATCTTGACCAGCTTCTTTTTGTATGCAGGGCTATCGACGTAATTATAATATTTAAATAACTCAAGTCGTGAAAGCATAAACTGTAGGAATGTTGCACCACGAACCGATTTGTTTGCCAAAGGGCTGCAGCAGCAGCGAAACATGATGTAAAACAGGTGGACTACATCCTCCTCCCCCTCGCCGCATATTCTGCAAAGCGACGACCCGTTAAGAATCTTTCTCCCTTTAAGGCCTATAGGTTGGTAGTCGATCTTGTTCAGCCCTCCACGCAAGATGCTTACTTTAC
Organism: Ambrosia x helenae; assembly: GCA_030844895.1. Classification (NCBI taxonomy): domain Eukaryota; kingdom Viridiplantae; phylum Streptophyta; class Magnoliopsida; order Asterales; family Asteraceae; genus Ambrosia; species Ambrosia x helenae. The sequence continues at coordinate 929 of JAUTDX010006812.1, read as the reverse complement.
TTGGGACCCAGTTGATGAAGCGTCAAAAGAGGGCTAGCGTAGGAAACATAGCAGGAGATGGATAGTGAGAAGGTTAAAAGCCTGTTGTCAGAGCTGGAGTCAAGGGTATTAACCTGGCCAACTGTGAATGTTGGGTCAAACCCAGTCAAGGAATGGTGAGGACTGTAAGTATAATCGATGACCCGATAACATAAGAATTATTCTAGTCATATTATTAATTAAAAATAGATTTATGAATACAACTAACTAAATGTTTAAGGGGTTGTTTGATAGCATCATAATGATCATTCAGATGATACCTCTTAATGGTCCATAAACCTCTAAATGGTTAAGATGTAACCTTAATGTCTGAATGGTTAAGAGACAACCATTAAGATATTAAGATGTTACATCTTAACCATTTATACTTAAGATTACATCTTAACCATTAAGAGATTATGAACCATTCAGATGTCGTCTTTTAATGACCATTCAGATGCTACCAAACAGGCCCTAAGTATATATATATATATATATATATATATATATATATAATATATAGGATTGAGATCAAATAGGAACCCACCACCCTAGTTAGAACCTTAGAACTAATCCTGACCATCCATCTTCAATCTTGATCATAAGGGTAAAAGTGTAAAATAACAATCAAATTTTTTTAATTATTTTAATTAAATAGTTGGTTTAATAATCAGTTACATATTTACAGATAATCTCTCCTAATTAAAACCCTAATTCATCTTCTCCATTTAAAGATTCATTACTAATATAACCCTAAAACCACTATTATATTAAAGATTCATTGTCTCCGCTGCTTCTCTCTCTCTGCCATTGCTTTGATCATTCCATTTCATTCTCCTTTCAATCTTTCCCTTTCTCATCGATTGATTCACATTCACAGGTACGCAATTTTTGTTTCTCACTTGTTTTTT
>JAUTDX010006811.1:0-44936 GCA_030844895.1 Ambrosia x helenae | reverse complement strand
GGTCCGTTAACTGTAAAGGGCAAAAAGGTCCACTTTTTGTTCTTTTAATTAAGGTGGCACAAAGTTATAGGTGCTTCTAAGGACAAAATCGTACTTTCAGTTGTACATTGAGTTCATGTTATAATCTAGCTTCTAAATTCTCATAGGGTGGTGATAATAGAAGGCAATCCTGAAAATTCGTTTACATAACCCTTTATGTTCTATAGAGGTCTTTATAGGTCATAGAGAGTGTCAATGTAATTAATACACTCTGAAAAAGCAACCATATATTCCTCATAAAGACCATTACGGCCAATAGAGGTTTTGCATGAAACCCTATATGCCCCGTAAAGGCCATTATGGGGCATAATTATGCACCAGATACGAGGATAATCAATGATCAGACTGACTTGCAGGGTGTCAGTTTGAAAAGTAACATATATATGCCCCATAAAGGCCAATACGAGACATAGAAAAGTGGTTGTTGGGTGCATTAAAACCCTATATGGCCCATAAGGCCCTACGGGCCATAGAGTTCCAAATATATTATGCTTCCTTGGCTTCATTTCTCAGACAACGAAAACAAAATCCTTAAACTCCCCCCTCCTAAAATCCGATCAATACAAAACTATCACAATGTCTTCGGGGGACCACAATGATGTTTTGGGTGAATGGGCGTACTCGTTTGACGTATCTTATGTCTCGGAAAGCTTTTTCGGACTCGTGGTTGACCGTGGTAATGAGGAGGTTATATCCATTGTTCACTGTAGTGATGGGAGGCACTGGCCGATTTAAACCAGGGGTACGTAGAAGAACCGGAGTCATTTGATGTGGTTCTTCAACTCTTCTATGCTAATGAAGCGTCCGTTTCCTTCCCTTTGTTCACCCATCGTAATGACCTACCTGAACATCGTATTATATCGATAGCCCATATGACCGACAACCACTTCATCATGCTTCAGCGCGCTAGCAAACGACACTCTAATGCCACATCCGAATGGAGCATGATGACTTAGGTAAATGGACGAGAAAACCCATGGTTGATGCTATATAGGGATCGTCTATAACAGGGACATATACTACATCGATGTAATACAAGCGGTGGAAGAGAGTGGTTTGACTTAACTTAACTGATAGTCCAGTGTAAACGTTGTTTTATAATGTATACTGATTTATTAAGTGAAAAAACTGTTTATGTTGTTTTACCTTTATAATAAGAAATGAAATTTGTTTTTTATAAAAAAACTCAAATAACACATTTAAAGTTAATAAAAAAAACAGCAAATATATGGGCCATAGAGGCCTTTATGTGACATCGAATGGGTAAAACTATGGGCATATTGACTGGGGAGGAGTTATAAAGGAGTGTTATGGGACATATAAGGGTAAATTCTATACCCCGTAGAGGGTTTTATGGGGCATAAAAAGTTTTTTTTAAAACTCAACTAATTAAGAGGTCGTAAAGGGGTCTTATGGGATGTAAAAGGTAAATTCTACGCCCCATAGAGGGCTTTACGGGCTATAGAGGTCCCTTATATTGACTAGGGAGGGGTTGTAGAAGCTCAAAACAATCAAGGGTCCTCTATGCCCCCATAGAGACTCCTACGGGCCATAGAGGTGCTCATAATCATTGGGTGTCAGACTGACTTGAAACTGAACCTTGTACCTTATATTTTGTGCCCATCTATGCCCCTAGAAAGGTCCTCTATGGCCTATATAGGGTTGTGCAATTAAACACCTTCATTGTGTGAAAAACCAAAGCATGGGTTAACTTTTTACCAACCCGTTAGCCTTTATGTCAAATCAGATTGCAATTGTAAAGTGAAGCGCCTCGCTATGGGCCATAGCGAGGCGCTTAGCGTTAGTTTTAATTTTTGTGTGTTACAAATTTGGAGATCCTGCCAAGACGTCTTCGCTTCAACTCTAAATCAATCTTCCGATAATCCGCACCTTTCTCCTGAAGCAAAACCTCTCTAGGTTTAGCATCACCAAACGAATTCACCTTAGACCTCGGTTTATCCACTCCCAACAACGCACCCGACACCTCAACCGAACTACCAGACTATACACTCTCCAGTCTACTATTCGAATGCGGACTTGTCAGCCGACTACTCATTCTCTTCGGTTGAGGCTCCAAATCCGCTTTCTTCCAATCAACAGCCGGTCCAACAGTTGATTTCTTTCCGCAACCAGTACAACGAAATTTGTATGGATGATATTGTTGTTGTTTTTTATGTCATTCACTCTTCTTATTATCTTGTTTATCACAACTTAAAGCTCTGGGCATTGGTCGCATGATTGTGTTTATGTTCTTTTATAAGATGAAAATTGTGCAATGAATGTTCTTAGGGTTAAGTTTTACAAAGTTGTTAACATTTGTGGTTGTGGTTGACACGTGGCGGTGATCGTAACACATCCCGCGTCAAGTGACATTTAGGACATCTGTTTGTTAGCGCCGGTCCGACTGTTGATTTCTTTCCGCAATCAGTACAACGAACTCTGTATGGATGGTACTGTTGTTTTTTATGTTGTTTTTGTGGTGTTGCGGTGGTGGTTCTATTGGTATGGGATGATAATGTGGTGGTTGTTGTGATGGTGGTGGTGGTTCCATTGGTATAGAATAATAAAAAAATTGTGTGTGGGGTGGGTGTTGGTGGTGTGTGTTTTTATAATGTGCCTAAATAGTGATGGAGGAATGATGGGGAAAAGCCATGAGGAATGGCAACGATCGGTTACAATGCCAAAAACGACTATCATCAATCTGTACAAACCAATTATGACGTTAGAGCTGCAGAAGCAGCCTTGCGGTCTCTCAACAGGAGTGATATAGCCGAGAGACGAATGTTGCAACATGAGTTCGACCAAGATGACACGCGAAGCTTTAGACTCCAATCGAATCCCTTGATTGCCAACTCACCTCCCGTAAAACATAGGCCTCTACAAAGTTTTACCAATTCGCATTTTTCTCTTATTTAATGAACTTTAACGCGCATACCGCATTCGAAGATCAAGGTCTTCACATTTTAGTAAGATTTCAGACTAACTGAGATTCGAGAACAACCACCTTCTCTCTCAAACCTTTCTAAAAGTAGAAAAAACTAGAACAACATTAACAACTAAAAAATATTGTAGAACAAAAGATGCAAGTGTTCTTCTCTGTTACCAAGCATGGCAAGAAATGATAATTTTCAAATATTGCAGATCAAAGTTTTCATTAATTTACTGCAGATCAAGGTCTTCATTAATTTCATTTTGGTTAATGATAGTTTTATTAGATTATTACTTTGTTTTGTTAAAAAAATATATTATAACAATTAAATAAAAGATCCATAACTGAACAGTTGTTAGGAATTGTTTAAGAATATATTTTCTGATCAAAGGATCCATAACTGAACAGTTATTTGGAATGTTCCTGATCATTACAGAAGTGGAACGATCATCTAGATGAAGAGGAATAATCTCTCGAAATGTATTACAAAAAGCAAAGGATAACGAAGATGAATGTTGTATCTTTCCCAGTAGTACTGAACAACAGAGATAACAACTCCAGTTTCATCCAGAAAACAAGATGAATGTGGTGTTCAACAGCTTTAGTGGTCGTGATAGTAGCTAGGGGTTGCTTGTTCCTTTTTTTTTTTATGAAAACAGTAATGGAAGAACGTTTCGCTCCTTGTTCGAATTATGGATCTCGTTGTCGCTAAGGTTAGTGGATAACATGGATCAAAGAGATTTAAGCTAATAAAACTCATATCTCAAGCCAGTGCAAGTTGGTGGTTTTCGTAAGACACATCCGAACAAAGGATAACGAAGATTAATGTTGCATCTTTCACGAAAGTACTGAATTTTCATTTAGGATAGAATCTAGAAAGGTAGAATTTTCATTTGGTTAATGATAGTTTGATTAGGGTTATTATTAATTTTTTTTAAATAAAACATAAAAAAATACTTTTAGGGTTATTAATGATAGTTTAATTAGGGTTATCACTTTGTTTTTTTAAATTTTTTAATTTTTTTTACAATAATTAAATTAAAAAAAACACTTCAAAACACCAAAAAAGGACCCAAAACAAACCCCTGATTCAAGCGTTTGGATTTAATTTTTCAGCTTTTCCTGCAACCTCGTACTGCCCTCATACGATTTGACCCGAAGCGCCTCGCTATGGCCATAGCGAGGCGCTTGGGGAGGGGGTGAAAATAGAATCCAGGGGGTGTTAATAGCTCGAGCCTTCTCATATCTAGTGTTTGATACAATTTTCATTGCACAAGGTACAAACCAATTAGGGGGGGCACCCATTTAAAAAAATTTCACTTCACTAATTTCTACTAATCCTGCACTGCCACATCGCACTACTGATTCATTTCACTGAAACAGTTTTTTTAGAGGCAACACTTCACTGATTCTTTACTCCACATTCAATTATTTTAACACATAATAATAATATTAAATATATGTATATATATATATATATATATATATATATATATATATATATAAACAAAAGCCCAAAATCCTCTTCATGATCCTCTGTATCACCATATTCATCCTCTCCATCACCGATCGTATCACCTCCATCACCATATCCATCCTCTCCATCAACAGATTCATCCTCTGTATCACATCCATCACCGATCGTATCAACAATTCATCATCTCCATCAATGAATTTCATCGGCTGTAACCATTACCGTCGTGCCCTCTGTACACCATAACCATCACCATCGTATCCTCCATATCCATACATCGCCGATTTATCTCTGTCTCTGTAATTTAAAGTCAATGAGGATGAAGAGAAAATATCAACGAGAGGATGCAGAGAAAATCTTTGAATATTTATCATATACAATTTAGTATTGCAATATATGTTTGTGTATTAGTGATTTGACAGAGAGAGGGAGAGAGAGAGAGAGAGAAATCAGTGTTACCGTCCTGTTAACTATAACCAGAAAAAGGTTCACGGGACCCCTACCAGAACTACCGACGATGGTATTACCGTGCTGGTAATGAGGTACCCATGACCAAATCTAGTGACGTTCCGTCCCCTTAGAAAGTGACTTTAAATTATCTTTCTTTTTCAAATACATGATAAAACAATAGTTTAATTTTAATAACATTAACATAAAAACAAATATCTATCAACTTTAATGGTCAAAAGTATTGGATAGAGTATGTGACTATTCAAACGTTACTATTGAGAGGTATAATCCAAGGAGTTATACCTTTGACGATGAAAAAGAATAATATTTAATAGTTAAATATGTTCACATAACGCAGTATTAAATTGTGGAAGTTAAATATTTAGTGAAAGATTTAATAGATTAATTATCTGAGAAATAATTGTGGTTTAATAGTTAAATATGTACACATAACGCGGTATTAAATTGTGGAAGTTTAATTGTTTGGTGAAACAATTAACGTGACTACCGTTTTAATGATTTTGTTTGTGAAATAGTTAAATAGAAACAGTTTATATTTATATGATAAATAATAAAACTGGTGGACTGGTTTGTAAGTTAAGTGTTAATACTTAATACACAAAGTGAGGAGGTGGTGGAGTTGATCTAAATGTAGTTAGTTGGGTTATTTAAACAAACTAAACCACAAAGGCACAAACCCTAGATACAATTGATTGAGATCAAAGAAACCTAACATGTTCACCATCACCACCTTCTCACAGTTGTCCATCTCCTTCTCGATTCGGCATTACTGCCAGCCAATCCTCTGCCGCCCACATGGCTCCACGTGCCGCACCTCTCGGCGCCACGCACCTCACATGTATCACGTCGACTCTCGTGGTGTCTCCCGTTGCTTCGAGTGTCGAATCGGTTTTTGGGATTTTCGTGGTTCATGTCAACTAGCGTAACATTTGTCGGGTTCATCGTGTGGGTCTTCGTCTTCATTAATCCACTATGGTTGGTTATATTATAATTTTTTAAATGAGTGATAATTAAAGTAGTGACGAGGTGGGAGAGGTGGGAGGGTTTACCTCTTAAGAGGGTTCCCGCTCGGGCTTGGTCTTGAGTTCAAATCCTGCACACCACGAAAAAATTCCCTGTAACGGTTTGAGATAACTTCAAAGTGGACACCGGTGCATGGGTAGAGATTCGAACTCGAGTCGAGGGGTTGTCTGTCGATTGGGTTTACCGCTGAAGCACACCTTCCAAAAAAAAAAAGATTGAATCGGATTCAAATAAGGCATAGAAGCTTTATTAACGCAATTAATATGTGATATTAATTAAACAATAAAATAATTTTTTATAAATCAAAATAAAAAGAAAAAAATTACAGAAATCGTCCTTTATGTTTACCTCTTTTTGCTGTGGATGTCCTTTAACTTCAAAATTTATGAAAATCGTCCTATATGTTCTAAAATCATTAAGTTTTTCTCCTTTAGGCCTAACGTGGTTAGTTTTCTGGTTAAGTTATGTCATGTGAAGGTCACGTGAGGGCATTAGTGAAATTTCACCTGCTTTTTTATTTCCCTTCTTTAAAAACCCTTATAAACTGATATCCCAACCATAACCCCAATCAAATTCCTTCCAAACAAAGAGAACTCTAAAGTTTCATCGCTCAATTCCCCTCGAAAACACTGATACAATATGTCGATTGAAGAAGGAACAGAAGGATGGGTTATTCGTGATGTAAAGGAAGATGATTATAACCTTCTTGTAAGTCTCTGATTACCCTAATGTTATGGTTTTTTGTTACATGAAAAGATCAAATTTTTTAAAAAAATTGAATTTTTTTTGTTGTTTGCAGATGTATTGCCTAATCTGTTCACCATGCGACTTCATCATGGTGGAATGTTAACCAAGAGTCCAGGTCGTACTTATGAAAGGGGTAAGATCGACTTTGTGGACTACATTAACATTGATCTGCTATCAATGCATGAACTTTCAGACATGGTAATTCTATTAGGTTATTCGACTGTCGATGCTATATACTACTATTTCCAAAATCCTAAGAAGAATTTAGATGATGGATTAGAGGATTTTAGTTCTGAGCAAGATTTTTGAACTCAGCCAAACATGTGGAAATGCATAAGATAATCAATGTGTATAGTATTCATGGTTTAGAAAACATTAAGGAGTTTTTGTTGTCACCTAGTAAACCTAGGAGTGTTACCATTGAAGAAATTGACGAACCTGGACCTTATGCAATAGTCCCTGCAAAGTTAAAGGTGATAAGAAAAACTTAATGTAGGCTAATCTACTAGTGATGGTGGGCATTTTAGTGGTGTTACTCAAAAAGTTCATGGTGGAGAATATTAATGTTTGATTTCAATTGTGTTATTACAAGATAATTGAGAGGCCAAGAGAGATTACAGGAGAAAGTTAAGCTAATACAATTACAAGGTTTGACTATCTAAAAATGGAAAAGGAGTGTTAATTGGTCTGATGAGATTGAGCATGATTTGTGGGTCTAATACGCCCCCTCAAGATGGCGGCTCCGTTGGAGACGCCAATCTTTGAACGGAATTTGGTAAAGAGGCGTTTGGCTAGCGGTTTGGTCAACATGTCAGTAGGTTGATCTTCAGTGCTGATGTGAGAAACTTGGAGCAATCGAGCAGTAACTTTTCCCGGACGAAGTGGTAGTCAAGCGCTACGTGTTTCATTCTAGAGTGGTAGACAGGATTAGCACATAAGTAGGTTGCACCCATGTTATCACATTAGAGGTGTGGAGTTGCAGAGGGTTTAATACAAAGTTCATGAAGCAAGTTTTCAACCCATGATACTTCGGCAACGGCATTGGCCAAGGCTTTGTATTCGGCCTCGGTGGAGGATCGAGAAACGGTCTTTTGGCGCGTGGATTTCCAGGATACTATGCTGGAACCAAGATAAATGAGATATGCGGAAGTTGACCTGCCACCGTCATTAATGCCGCCCCAGTCAGAATCGGCAAAGGCGGTGATGTTTATGGGTTCCTTTTTTTTTAAAAATAACCCGTGATGGATGGTACCCTTCAAGTAGCGCATGATCCTCTTGAGAGCTTGCATGTGCTTTGTTGTTGGGGCATGCATAAATTGAGAGAGCTTGTTGACTGCAAAGCAAACATCGGGTCTAGTGAAGGCAAGGTATTGTAAGGAACCAATAATTTTCCGGTAGAGAGTCGGGTCAACATGAGGAGAGCCATCATTCGGTGAGAGAGGCTCGGAAGAACTTAGCGGAGTGATAACCTCCTTTGCACCGTCCATGTGAAAGTTGGTGAGAAGGTCATTGATGTGGCGGTGTTGGGAGAGAAACATGCCTTGACTTGTAGAGATAACCTCTATGCCCAAGAAATGATGGAGGTCACCTAGGTCTTTGATAGAGAAACGGTTGGACAAGAGAGTCACAAAATTGTTGATGAAGCTTGTGTTGTTACCTGTTAAGACAATATCATCAACATAGATAAGAAAATACATGATTATGCCATTAGTTTGATATATAAAAGTGAGGCATCTGAATGAGATTTTTTGAATCCGTAGGTGAGGAGAAATGTTTTGAGTTCCATGTACCACGCGCGTGGTGCTTGTTTGAGACCATAGAGGGACTTTCGAAGTTTACAAATGTGATTGGGAAATTGTGATTTTGTAAACCCCGATGGTTGGATCATATAGACATCTTCATGGAGAGTGCCTTGTAAGAAGGCATTGTTGATGTCAAGCTGACGTAGGGCCCAATTTTTAGCAATAGCAAGGGAAAGGACAACGCGAACAGTGACGGGTTTGGTGACAGGACTAAAAGTTTTAAAGAAGTCCTTGCCGGGTTGTTGATGGAAGCCCTTTGCAACTAGTCGCGCTTTATATTTATCAATGGACCCATCCGGTTTCCTCTTAACCCGAGAGACCCATTTGCAACCAATTGGTGTTTGGTTTGAAGGTGGAACAAGTTCCCCGGTTTGATTGTGTAGGAGAGCATTGTACTCATCATCCATAGCTTTGCGCCACAGTGGGTCCTTAGTGGCTTGAGAGACACACGTTGGTTCAATGGTGGGTGGGATGGGATGAATGGTGGTGTGATTGATAAAGTTAGTACCAAAGTACTTTGGGTTGGGTTTCGGTTTCTAGGAGGAAGAGGAGGGGAACTTGCTGGTGGTATGATGGGAGATGATGGAGTGTGAGTAGGAGTGGTAGTTGAGGTGGGAGGAGGAGACGAAGATTCAGGAGTTTGTAGCGGATGATGGGGAGAAGGAGTGGAGGTAGGAGCGGAGGTGGGTTCGGTGAATGATGAGGGAGGTGGGGTGGGTGGCGAGGTAGTGGGTAAAGGTGTAGGGATGGGTGAATGAGAGGAAAGGAATGCGGTGGGTACAGTAATGGGTGTTGGGATAGTGGTGGTTTCGGGTGAGGAGGTGGAAGCGGTGGGTGGAGTATGTGTGGTGGGATGATTTTGAGGGGGTACAGAAGATTGTTGCAGGAAGTCATCAATAGGAAGAGGGTTAGTGAGAATGAAGTGTAGCTCACGAGTGGGAAAGATGTAGGGAACAAATTGAACATGGCGAGAGTGGTAGAGGCGATGTGTGGTAGCATCTAAACATTTGTAGGCAGATTTTGAAGTGGAGTAACCAAGGAAAATGCACCTTGATGATTTTGGGTGAAGTTTGGAGGCGGAGTATGGTTTAAGCCAGGGGTAACAAAGACATCCGAACGGACGTAGTTTGGTGTAGTTTGGAGGTTGGTGATGTAAAGATTCATAAGGAGTTTTGTGGTTAAGGATGGGGGTGGGAAGGCGGTTGATTAAGTAGACGGCTGTTTGAAAGGCATGAGACCAATAGGGTAATGGAAGACCGGCATAATGTAATAAGGCCAACCCGGTTTCCACTATATGCCTATGGCGTCTTTCGGCGGTGCCATTTTGTTCGGGAGTGTAGGGTGGTGTGGTGAAGTGGAATATGCCACAAGATTGAAATATGGGACCGAGGGCTTGGTATTCCTCACCATTATCCGAGAAGACGGATATGATGGGAGTTTGAAAGAAGTATTCAACAAGTTTTTTGAAATGGGGAAACACAATAGAGACACCTGATTTGTAACGCATGGGATACAACCAAACATATTTGGTATGAAAGTCAACAAAGATAACATAGTATGAGTAACCATCAATTGATTTTTGTGTTGGTCCCCAAACATCAGTATAAACAAGTTGTAACGGTTTGGTAGTAACAAATGATGATTCAGTGAAAGGAATTTTATGACTTTTGTTAAGTGAACATGACTCACAATGAAAATTAGAGTTGGACAATTTATTGAAAGAAAAGCCAAAAGACTTTGCCATAGACTTGAAGGTCTTGATAGAAGGATGACTGATGTGCTTAGAATTGCACATATTTATCACACAAATTTATCCCTATTTTGTGCATGTTCATTAGAAATCTCAAGAGGTTAAATGCTAATCAAGTGATATTTGTTGATTCTTAGGTATGGTGGTGATTTATAAAGATTTGAAAGAAATCAAGATAAAATGGAAGTAGATGAAGGTTGTTGTCTGATGATGTTAAAGGTTCAAGCACAATTGTGCCTCACCCAAGCACAACCATGCTCATTCCTAAGCATGACCATGCTTGTGAATAAGCATGATCATGCTTGGTTTTGTCCAGAAAACGACACATACACACCAAACCAAACCCTAGATCTAACTTTTGCAAACATGATCATGCTCACAACTAAGCATGACCATGCTCATATATAGGAACAATGTTTCTTGGGTATTGAACAACCAATGAGCTTTCTAGATCGGTCAACACATGAGCACAACCATGCTCACCCACAAGCACAATTGTGCTCCTCTTTTACTTTTTTGTATAAAAAACATCAGTGGGGGTGTGGAGTCCAGGGAGTAAAAACCCACAATTTCACTCCCAAATATTGGTTACTTCCACTCATTTGCAAGCAACTTGGAAGGATATAACATCAAGAGAAGCATCATCTACCTCATATAGCTTGGATTGTTGGTTTGGTTATTCTTAATTTTACCATGAACTTTGTAACTTTCTTAAGCTTGTATGTTGTTTTTGAGCTCATGATGAGCTAAACTCTTGTTATCACTTTGATTGAGATGAAGTTTGGTTAACATTTGGTGATATTATGGATTATTGGCAATGTTTATGTTGATGTTATAGTAGTATCATGATTATTCTTCAATGGTTTTGTGTGTTTAAAGGTTTGTTAGGATATTCAAGACTTATGGGTGTTTGGTTATGTAATGTTGGAAAACTCATGATTTAAACATTCATTCATAGATTTGTATATGTTTATGCTAGTCTATGGCTTTCGAACTAGGAATGGTGAATGAAGTTTTGATTATTTTTTATAAGCTCTTGAATGTGCATCCTTATGCTTATGTTTGGAAAGACAAAGTATTTGTTATGGTTTGTCATGTTAAGTGTTATGTTTATCTAGGGTTTGTTGACACGAACTTTCAATCTATGTAATCTTGATATGAACATCATAAGTTGAAGAAATGCATGATTATTACTTAGTTTAATCAACTTTAGGTGGATTATGTGTTTTTCATGTTATCTTTCCAAAGAGTTGTTGGATTAGTCACCCTTGACAGGAAGCTAGTCCATATTTATAAACATTGACATAATTGTATCACTTGGGTTTATTTGTATGATTTTAGGTGGTTAGGTTGTGTCACTCGACCTAACTTTCCAAAAAGTCATATGATTAGATATCCTTAGCGGGAGTCTAGTTACTTATGTGTTTCGTGATCTTGCCATGATGTTTCCATGATTATCGTCAATTGTTAGCTAAATGGATTCGAGATCAAAGTGATACTCTTCTTTGACTGATTGCATTTGTATTCTTTAGCTTAGTTTTATATTTTGTATGTCATTTTAGTTAATTACCAACCATCATTTTAATTGTCTGACTAAAGATTGACAAAGATTTAGTATCAGAAGCTACTGTGTCCATGGATCGATACTTGGTTCTTACCGATACTATATTACATATACGATAGGTACACTTGCCTATTTGTGTGTGGTTTAGTACTAAGGTGAAAATCATTTTTATAAATTTAAAACCCAATTGTGTGAAAAACCATTACTAAAAATATATATACTTCACGCACATCAATGACCGAGACAGTGATGCCAGTCATGGATCTTGTTGTGGTGATTGTGTTGACTTGGGAAAGAGGTGGAGCCGGTGCATATTATATGTCATGGAAGTTCACTCCCCGAAGTAGAGGCGCCCCGTGATTAGGTCCTTCACAAAAAAATGATAAGGAAAAAATTCAACAGAGACTTGGTTAGTTTTGCATAATTTAGCAACAGAAACTAAATTGCGACGTAATTTAGGAACGCATAAAACATGTGAGAGAGATGAAGGTCGAGATGATGTAGGGATACTAGAATCACCAGTGTGAGAGATAGTTAAATTCGTACCATCACCTAGGAGGATCTCATCAGGGCCATCATATTCTTTAGGGATATTAAGATTGGATGGATGTAAGGTGGTATGATCAGAGGCTCTGTGTAAAAAATATAAGATGGTGGAGTAGTGGTGGTCCGAGTAGTAGTGGTGTTGACAGCCGGGCCATTGGTAGTATCAATATTGTTGTCACGGAGAAAGCGGGCAAGCTTGCGGCATTCTTTAGTGTCATGTCCATTGATGGAGCAGAACTGACAAAAGGAATTGGTTCGAGGCAACCACTGTCCATTGTTGGTCGATTGGTTACGGGACCAATTGGGGCGAGAGGTGCGGGATCCAGGACGAGACCATTGAGTTGAGCGCTGATTGGAACTCGAGGAGTCCATTGCGCGGTTTGAATGAGAGAACCCACTACGTGAAGAGTGGGTGTAATTGGCTATGATAATGGAGGACGCTGGGGGTTTGGTTGCTTTGAGATCATTTTCATAGTCAACTAGGATGTCCTGAAGTTCAGGGAAGGTGATTGAAGTGTTACAGGCTTTGATGGCAGCAACGATGGGTTTGAAGGCATCACCGAGTTGATTAACAATGTGGATCATTAAGTCATCGTTACTGATGGGACTTTGGGCAAGTGCAAGGTCATCGGCAATGATTTTCATGTCACGAAGGAAGTCTGTAACACTGCGAGAACATTTTGGGTTTGTTGTGAGTGGATTTTAGGGAAATCACACAAGAGCGAGAGGTGTTGGCATAGGTAGTATTAAGAACGATCCAGGCATCATGCGCAGTGTGGGCAGACGACAGAAGAGGTTGGATGGGATCGGTGCAACTTTCGAGAATGGCGCTGAGCAGGATTTGATCCTGGCGAAAACAGTTTGCATATTCAGCACTGGTTTTGGTTGGCGGTTTGGAGGAGCCATCGATAAAGTGTTGTAGGTCCAGGCCAGTTAAGGTGGACAGAACATGTTTTCGCCATACTGGGAAGTTGGCTGAAGTTAATTTGATGGTGAGGTGGGTGGCGGCAATAAGGTGGATGATGGTGGGAAGGTTAGTTTTATCAGCCATGGTGCAGGTATTGAGAGGAAGATAGGCGCAGCAGAAAGCAAAGGAAACCAAAAAGAGGAAGAATGGAGCTGGAACAGGGGATCTGGAAAAATCTCAGAGGAGAATATGATATGCTCTTGATACCATATTAATGTTTGATTTCAATTGTGTTTTTACAAGATAATTGAGAGGCCAATATATAGAGAGATTACAGGAGTAAGTTAAGCTAATACAATTACAAGGTTTGACTATCTAAAAATGGAAAAGGAGTGTTAATTGGTCTGATGAGATTGAGCATGATTTCTGGGTCTAATAGAGAATCTGCTAAGGTTGGTAGGTGTAGTGTAACTCCATTGGAGGTTGATGAAGATATGTTTTTGTATGATAATGGACCTATAGTTGATGAAGAAGATAAATTAGTTGATGGGAGTGATTGTGATGAAGAACATGATAAGGAAGACCGTGACAGTGACAGTAACTATATAGTTGATGAAAACAATTTGATGCCTGATCATGAAGTAGATATGAGTGATTACAGGATGCATGTTGACATTGATGTGGAAGACAATATAGGTAATCAACATGATGATTAGGATATTGATGATGAAGGGTTACAAAATGATGCCTTCCCAAGTGGGTCAGAATCTAATGAAAATGAAACAAGTGTTAGGAGAAAACAGTTAAACAAACTTAGAAAGGCAAAAGCAAGTGAGAATAGAGTTGTTTTTTACTTGTCACAAGTGTTTGGAACTAAAGATGAAGTTAAGAAATTGATAAAAAAAAAAACTATGCAGTTGATAGTAGAAGGCAAATTGTGATTGTTAAAAATGATAAACAAAGGGTTATGGCAGAGTGTCATGGATGTTTACCAGAATTTGAGGTTGATGACTTTGGAGTTCATGTTGCTAGTCCAGCACAAGACAAAGGGCAAAGTGTAAAAAAATCAAAAGTTAAGGGGGCTGTTGTGAACAAAAACAAAGTTAAGGGGGATGGTGTTAAAAAGGGTTTTACAGGGGTCCTCCTATTAACAAGGGTAAAGTTAAAGGGTCTGTTGATAAAAATGTTGGTGGGAGGGGGAATAAGACAAATCCTTTAGAGTACCAATGTCCATGGGTGCTTTTAGTATCTAAAGTTGAAGATTCTGAAACATGGATGGTTAAAACTTTAACTAAGGACCATAAATGTGTTCAAACCAGAAAGATTACAGCTTGCACATCTACTTTTCTATCTCAACAACTCTTAGATCAGATTAAAGAAAATCTAGATATTCATGTTAAAGCAACAGTTTCAAAGGAAATGCGAACTTAGGATCTCCAAGATGAAAGCATATAGGGCTAAGTCCAAAGCAAAGAAGATGGTGGAAGGGGATTACACATCACAGTATGCTATGTTGAGGGATTATGTGTTGGAGTTGCAAGATAAAAATCCAGGTACTACTGTTAAAATAGAAGTTGAAAGAGATAATGATACAACTGAAAATACAAGAAAGTTCAAAAGGATATATGTTTGTTTGGGTGCTTTGAAAGAGGGTTTTAAGGCAATATGTAGGGATTTTCTTGGTCTAGAAGGTGCTTTCATGAAAGGGCTGTTGACCCTAACAATGGTATATATCCACTTTGTTATGCAATAGTAGAAGCAGAAAATTACAATGCTTGGTTATGGTTTTTAGATCTGTTGGGTGATGACTTAGACTTGGGTAGAAACTCAAATTTCACTTTCATTAGTGATAGGTAAAAGGTAAGTCTATTCATGACATAACCCTTGTTTACATAGTTATTGATTATTATTTACATACTTATTGATGACATAACCCTTGTTTACATGTTTACTAGAGCCTTCTTCCTACACTTTCAAAGTTATATCCTTGTGCTGAGCACAAGTACTGTCTTAGGCACATTCAAGAGAATATGAAGCCAACATTCAGAGGCAATCTTTATAAAGATTTACTGTGGAAATATGCTAGTGCAAACAACTATACTAGAATTTACTACTGCCATGAATGATTTAATGGCTGTGAACAAGGCAGCACATTTGTGGTTGTCAAAAATCCCACCTCTACACTGGAGTAGGTCTCATTTTACTAGTATGAACTTTACATTCTATATTAAGTATGAGTTTTTATTGGTAAGTCCATTAGAATAATATACATTGAAACCACAAGGGACAAACTGACATGTTAATTAACAATATATATGTGAATCATTCAATGGAAAGATTGTGGAAGGCAGAGACAACCTAATTATCCATGCACTAGAGTACATTAGGGAGTATTGTATGAGGAGGATTGTTGCTGTGTTGAAAGATATAGAAAACAGTGAAGGACTTTTGACACCTAGGGCCACATAAGTGTTAGAGACAATAAAAAAAGATGCTACCTTTTACAGTTTGCAGTGGAATGGGGGGGGGGGGGATAAATATGGGGTTAGTGGTAAACCAGGTCAAACAAGAGTTGTTGATTTGGAACAGAAGACTTGTGCATGTAGAGGTTGGGAAATAACAGTTAATAACTTGTCATAATTCTGTTTACTACTGTTTTACAATGTCCATGATTTCTGATTATGTATGTAAACCTCTTTATGCACAGGGATGCCATGTAGACATGCAGTGGCAACTTTTTGGTTCAAATTTACTAATGGTGGCAGAGTTTGTGCTTTGGAAAGCTCGGTTAATCCAGTGTACACAATGGAGAGGTGGAGACAAGTCTACTCCTTTAAGATCAACCCATTAATGGCATGGTTTTGTGGCCTAAGTGTGAAGTTCATTATTGCCACCCAATCATCCTAACCAAGTGGGTAGACCCAAGAAAATAAGGAAGAGGCCAGCCTTTGAAATGGAAGATGTTACAAGAGGAGGAAAACTGTCAAAGAAAAACACCAAGACAACTTGTGTCAAGTGTGGAAAAACGTGACTATTATTGAAAGCGTGGTCTCATAGCTCTCCAAACAGCAACGCTCGGGTAGTTATCGTTGTGCATGGCACGATACTCTTTACGGGCCTCCTCAATCGCCTCATCTTCGTATAAACCCTCATTGTTGTTCAACACACTTACGAATAACCCCCAAATACTGTGCACTTCGACCGCGAAGCCATAAATTTTCCTGTTATCTCTTCCCTTGAACGAAAGTTGTTACCAATTTGTTGGTAGAATCTAGTCACATCCGTGCTCCAAAAAGTTTTCGTTCTCTCATGTACTCTTTCTAGAAATGTGGTAACATAACTGTTGACCAACGCGAGTTCTTCCTTTACGGTCCAACGTTGTGTTTGGATTGGGTTTTGTGGGGACAGGATTGGGTTTGGATTTGGGTTTTCGTTTGCCATTTGGGATCGGTTTTTAGGTAAAAATGATAATGAAATGATAAATAATGGTTTGCTTTTAGGTAAATGTTATATATATATATATATATATATATACACTTTTAAAAATATTGATCATTGACTAGCAGCCAATGACTATCTTTTCAATTTTTACACGCTAGCTCACGCGAGCCAGGTCGATTGGGCTCGCTCGCGGCCAGAGTAACGGATGGGCGTTATGGTTTGCACGATCCGCGTGGCTTTGTTGGTGGCTCGCGACAGCTCGCTCGTAGGCCACAACACATAGTTTAATATAGAGGAAGCGACTTGGAGAAGCGACGAGAGATGGATGTTTTTATGAAAAAAATAAAAATAAATAACAGTCAATTGGATTATTTGAAGGGGTGTTAAAAGAGTAGAGACTACGCTCTGTTCCAAAGTTTCATTTAAGGGGGAAGAGAAAGGAATCCCTTCTTATTTTCCTCGTCTTTCTTTCTTTTGTGTTCCTTCCAAATTGGAAAGACAAGATTTATGCCTAAAAACCCCACTATTTTCGCTCATCTTCCATTCCTTTTTCTCTATACAAAACATCCGGAACATACTTTTTTCTTCATTCCTTCCAATTCCTTTCTCTTCCCCTGCTAAAAGAAACTCTGGAACAGAGCGCTAGAGATAGATATGGATTTTTCTTTTGTGTAGAGTAAAACGGGTTCGAAGAGTGAAGTGATGAGAGCTGGCTCAATCATTTTGGGCCCCTTTTTTATATATTATGCTAAGTGGACCACTCAACCCACTTGACCTATTTAAATCTTCTATTTTTCCGACCATCTAGATATTTAGATTATGTTTGTGCTAACCTATTATAACCTACTCATTTTTTGCTCGAACATATTAGCTATCCAGTATCTTAATCGAGTTTTATTTAAAGATAAATCTTAGCCCATTTAGTACCTTAATCCAGTTTTATCTACATAGCTTTTAACAATACATCAATATGGTTTAAAAAAAGTATCCAAAATAAGTTCTAACTTAATATATTACAAGCTAAAAAATGTTCTACCAAATATATAATAAGTTTCATATTACAACGAAATACAATATATATGTTCATTAGCTTTAGCATCCCAACCAACCTCCAAATATGTCTTTAGAGGGTGTTTGGGATTGAGTTTGGAAATGCAAAAGTGCTTTTGGTCAAAAGTGCTTATTGGCTTATGACTTTTGAAAAGGAGTTTTAAAAAAAGTGTTTGGATTAGCTTTTGGGATGAGAAACGTTAAAAAGTCAATAGATTGTTATTTTTTTAAGTGTTTCGCTTAACTTATTGTGAATATTGGTTGTATGGGTGATAAATTTGTAATTTTTTTCCAAAAGTCAAAAGCCAAAGCCAAAAGCTAGGATTTCTAACTTTTCAAAACAGCTTTTCCACCCTTAAAAAGCTAAAAGCCAAAAGTCAAAACAGAAAGTGCTTTTGGGTTACACAAACAGCTTATTGACTTATTAGCTTTTTCAAAAAGCTAATAAGTCAATAAGTTGGTATCAAACTCAATCCCAAACACCCTCTTAGTTAACCAACTACATTCCTAAATTCCTACAAATAATAACCATTTATTATAATATATAACTTCGTAATTCATTTCATAACTCGTAAATTACATTAAAATAGCGGATAGGCGGGCAACAAGCTACGCCGCCACCTCTCTCTGGATCGCAACCTCTATTCTACTAAAAACAAACACTGTCCCATTAGGGTTGAAATATTTCTGTAGATAACCCATTGGACCCTAGTTAGGAAACAGATAGTTTCCGGTGCCAAGGAGCCAAATGTATCAAAGGCCAAGTGAACTGTTGATTATCTTCACCACCTTTAGCATGTTTTTCTACTTTCTTCGATTATGCCCTTCTCATAGCCTGCTCAGCCACAAAACCATTATCCTGAAAACCAGCTAGAGGGGACACATCCGTGAGGTCCAATGTTTTAAAAACAGTACGTACCGGCCGGTATTACCGGTAATACCGGTTACCGGGTGTGTAGCCGGTACGAAACATGCCGGTAAATTGGGCGAACGGCATCTGAATCATACCGCCGGTAAGTTGGTTTATACCGGTACGAACCGGCATACCGTACCGGCCAAAACCGGGTTTCCAACCAAAAAAACAAAAAAAAAATCTGCTACAAATTGGGTTTTTAATCCTCCAACACGTGCTCCGCCGATGAACACCGCCGGAGCCACTGTCTCTCCGCCGTCCTGATGTGATGCTGACAGAGCCTCGATCTCATTCCCCTCTAGTTCAATAACAGTAGGGTGGACACCTCGATCTCATCCCATTTCGGTTGATTCTGAGACGTTGATTGCAAGTGGGGAGTTGGTGGTTGGGGTTAGTTCGAGATGGAAGGCACTGTTACGGTGTTGAAGGTTAGATAGAGAGAGGGAGGTTTTTTTTAGAGAGAGAGAGAGTGGGTGGTGGGGTGTGTGTGGCTGTGGTGAAACAGGGGAGCTGTAACTTATAAATGAGGATTGGGGTGGTTCATTACATTACATATTACATACTTTTATATAAATGGAGGATTGGAGTCATAAACGAGGCGTTACAAAGAAGTTCTTTGTGCCTGTAAACATATTATCCATAAGTTATGGACCATAACTACTCTACCCGGTTCAACACCGGTATAACCCAGTTCAACCGGTTGAACCATTTTTAAGGCAAATCTGGTATGACTAAAAAACCGGTTTTTTAAAACATTGGTGAGGTCAACGTAAGCGTGTTTCCCACCAACCCAGCCAAAGACGAGCACGTCTGTTGGGCGTAGAGTAGACATAATATATTAGGTGTAAATAAAAATAAAATATATAATAAGTAAAATAATCTAAGTTAAACCGATTCGAGCTAAAGAGCGAGACAAACCAAGTCAATCCGGAGCGTTACGAACCAAGCTGAGCTAGAGTTATATCATTTTACTTTTTACGGCTAAACAGCAATAAAAAACAAAAATAAAAACAGAGAAGTAATTAGAAAGAGTAATAACAGCATATATTATTATAGTTTTCTTATTATATATCAAATTGATTATTAAAAAAGAAGGCTCAAGTTATTCTACACAGTGTAATAAAAATGAGAAGGGTGTGAAGGATACAAAAAACACAATAGATCATGAAATATGACACAATGAACCATAAAATATAACACAGTGCCAAAAAATATAACACAATACTGAGGAAAAAAGACACAATGAATTGAAAAATGACACAATGATGAAAATAAGAAAAAGATGCAATGGTACATAAAAGACACAATGATATAACACATATTCTAAAAACTATAAGCTAAAACACCAAAACACGAAGACCTAAAAACTAACGTCGTAGGGTTCGATAAGACGGTTCCAATGCCGATTGAATGAGTTCAATCGGAGTTCATTTGATAGCTTTCCTACGACTTCCTATTTTTCTTTCACTATGTATTTGATCCTACCTAAAAAGGAAATTCAACAATAGAATACTTGCATGGTGCAAATTATTGGGCAATAACATGTTACATGTGTATAAAAAGTGGATAATTAAGGGCCTGGTTTAAGTCTTCAAGCAAGGTATTTTTCATGGGCTTTTTATAAGGCTGTACGCAGTACGCCTGTACCCGTCCATTGCTTTTTATTTTTGGGCCCCTGGTTATGAAATTATCCATAGTTTATGAGTTTTGTTTTTAAAAACCTGAATATTTGGGTTAAGTTTGTAAAAAGCTTTTGCAACTACAATATTGAATAAAAACTACTCTAAATTTTCAAAGTCCACAATGCGTTGCATTGCTGTAATGCTGTCTTTAAAAATGTTATAAAACAATGCTATTAGATTTAAGCTTTTAATTAAGGTTAAATTGTTTAAGAAGAAACACGAAATACAAACCGGTTTAATAAAACAAGGATCTCGGTAAGATAATTTCACATTTGTTTTACTACAAACCAAAGACACATTGTTTTGTGTAAAATAAAAAACCCATGTCCACAATGTGACATCTTAGGTTGTAGAGAGTGCATGCAAATGTATGGAGCTGCCTCAACTTAATAAAAATATCTACCAAACTAATATTTACTAATACAAGCTTTATTTAAATAATTCAGAAAATACAATTCATATAGTCTAATATAAACCAAAGGAAATGTGTAATATACATAACTTTTTTTTATTTTTTTTAATAACTTATGTAGGTTTTTGAAAAAAAAATCCATATAGAGAGCGATCAAGGATATCGTGTGTTAGAAGATACTCTTGATTCAATATAATAGACATGTGTTAATTCAGATATGTACATATGTTAGGAATAATATTATCATAGATATCCTAAGTCTAGATTAAAATAAAAGTTGACCGGTGTGTCACACTTTGACTGACGGTTAATACGGTTATTAACAAGGGTCATGTCGGTTCAATGGTACCCATTCGATATGTATATATAGAACAAAACAGTTTGTATTTCAATGTATGAAAGTTTAAGTTTATGTAACTTCCTTTCAAAATTCTCTCCATATCTCTCCCTCTCAAAACCCGATCATATACAATCATTCATTCCAGTTTTCATCCCAGATTCAAACATGGCATCAGAGCCTAAATTTCCGAAGACCTGTGGTATATTCGATGCAAGAAAAAACGAAGCAGAAACATTAGGACAAAAGGCGGTTATGGTGTTGGTCCGCTAATCCCTAATCTAGTGTATGATCATGTGGATCATAGATGGAAGGCCAAGAAGGCAAATTCCGAGAATAGTGGAGACTCTCTTAACGTGAAGTTATCTTCGTTTAACATCGGATCAAGTAGCGTGTCCGTGAGGGATCACGAAGAAAACAAAAGGAAAGCACAAACGGAATACAATCGGCAAATCAAGAGCGATAAAGAAGTGTCCGAATATCCGTCTACCATGTGTTGTAGTAAGTGAAAGAACCCTTTCATTATAGGCGTAATTGTCCTAAGAAAATTGGTAAAATCGAATTTATGGTAAAGGGTAGTGATGAAAAGAGTTGGAATGATTTGTGGTTTGCGAGTTTGACTCAAAACGAACACGGATGTGGAAACAAGGATTTGTTTATAGTTTTAAGCAATTGATTTGGTATAGAGGGTTGCCCTAGTGGATATAGAAAAGAATATTTCCGTGGTAAAGGATCGGTAGCGATTACAAGTAGTGGACAAGTGCACAAGATTCAAAACGTATTTTATGTGCCCACACTTAGAAAAAATGTGTTAAGCGTTGAAAAGTTAACACAAGAGGGTTTAGAGATTGAGTTTGAAGGCGATGTATGTTACATCAAGAAGTCGATTATTCACGAATATAGAAGGGTTATAACTTGTCGTATTTGCTAATCGGATGACCATTTCACTTTTAAATGCCCCGCATTCGATCAAGATAGTAAGAAAGAAAAGATTGAAAGCCGAAATGAAGTTGATCAAGATATATATATGGGCCGAACCAAAACAGAAAAATTCGAAGGGTTCAAGGAAAAAGGGTTAGATTCAAAGACGATAAGATGGAGGGTATAACCGAAGAAGAAAAAGAAAGAGCGTCCATTTTCAAGCACTTTGACGACTATTCCATTAACAAAGATCAATATGAAGGCGTTATGGAAAGAGGTCCGGTAATGTATCCAACCGAAGGAACACAATTACAAGATTGTATTGTTTTTATGGATTTAATCCATATTACTAGCATGGTTAAAGATACAAGAGATGGTTCGAATTAGAGTTTGAAAGAACCATAGATTGGTTTATGAAAGAATTCTTACAAATAAGAATTAGAGCACCAATCCCACCAAGAGACGAAACGGGATATCCAATTTGTTTGTTGGATCTTTACAAAACGGTACAAGTATTTGGTGGCTATGAAAAAGTGATGAAGGACGAGAATTGGACGGTTGTGGCTATGTCAATGGGTTATGGAAGAGGATTACCAAGCCTAGTGTCAAAGGGAGACAGTACAAGAAACCTAAGGCAAACATACGTCCGTTACTTGGAGATGCTAGAGTGGTATCATCTCAAGTACAAAGGAAGGGAGTTAGTGGTCGAAATCAACGAAGAAGCAATGGAAGATCACAAGATGAAAGGTGCCGAATGGAAAGACTCGGACTACCCCCAAAGAAGCGGTCAAGATCCTCATCAAGTGAAGACTAAAGCCGAAGTGCATGGAATCACGATTAGGGGAGAGAATGTTAGAAGATAATCTTGATTCAATATAATAGACATGTGTTAATTCAGACCTGTACATATGTTAGGAATAATATTATCATAGATATCCTAAGTCTAGATTAAAATAAAAGTTGACCGGTGTGTCACACTTTGACCGACGGTTAATATGGTTATTAACAAGGGTCACGTCGGTTCACTGGCACTCATTCGATATGCATATATAGACCAAAACAGTTTGTATTTCAATGTATGAAAGTTTAAGTTTATATAACTTCCTTTCAAAATTCCCTCCATATCTCTCCCTCTCAAAACCCGATCATATACAATCATTCATTCCAGTTTTCATCCCAGATTCAAACATCGTGGTTTGTGGGGGTCTGTTTTGGGGGATCTTCAATGAAGGCTGACATCCCTCCCGACTTGTATTGGGGATTTGGGTTTATGTTCGGCAGAGGATATATCTACACAAGCTTTCGTGGCCTCGAGGGCACAATATTGAAGTTTGCAGAACCATATTCTTTGGGATTGCGGTATTGTCGGGTTATATTCTAAATATGTGTGTGCACGTTGGATTGGTTGCACAGATCCCTTCCCAATTTTGATTTTGGCGGTTTCTCTAATAAGGACACTTTCTAAAGCCAAGATGCTTTGGTGAGTGCCTTAATTAGTATAACAATCCAGAGTTTGGGAGAGAGGTTTGTTCTATCCACTCATCAAAAAGTTGTGATTAATTGTCTCCGGGCTTTTCATGCTCAAGATTTCTTGACAGTTTCCCCATTGAAGGATTGGGCCAACACGTGTCAGCTATGGAATATCGGGCCATCCTTAAGTACCGATTAATGCTCCCTTACGTCCGGATAGCTCTGGTTTGGAAAGGACGGTGTTGATTCGGTAATCTGTGAGGACGTGAATTCGGTGTCCATGAAAATACCGTCCAGTCTTCGTGACCCATGAATTAGCGTGAGTACTAGTTTTTCCATGGTCGAATATCTGGTTTCTATGTCGGCGAGTGTGCGACTGATAATAATAGATTGGTGTTTGGAATTTGTTGCGGTCTACCAGAAGTACTGCGCCTATCGCGGTGTCAGACACGGATAGGTACAGGGTTAACGGTTCTTCTGGTAGAGGCGCAGTGAGAGTTGGCAGATAAGTCAAACATTTTTTTCATTTCACGGAAACTTGCTTCCGATTCTATGGTTCAGCGGAACTGTGTTTTCTGAAGTACATTCCTAAGTGTATGAACAAAAGGAAAGAACTTTGACGTGTAGTTTGATAGGAAACGGTTGAGGGCGACCATGCGCCTCATTAGTGTCTAGACATCCTTGATTGAGTTGGGGGAGGGCATTCGTTGGATAGCCTATACCTTTTCTAGGTTCGGTTTGAAACATCCATTTGTGACAATGACGCCTAAGAATTTGCCTTCCTCGGAGCCAAATGAACATTTGCCTAGGTTGAGTTTCATGTTTATATCAAGCAGCTGATCGAAGGTGCGTTGTATGTCAAGAAGCACTGTGTCCTCTTCGCGGCTTTTGATAACAAAATCATCGACGTATACCTCATGGTTGACGGCGATCTGGTTGATGAACACCTGGTCCATCAGGCGCTGGTATGTAGCGCGTGCGTTTTTAAGACCGAAGGGCATTTTGGTGTAGCAATAAATCCCCTTGTCTGTTCGGAAGGCAGTTCTGTCTTCATCTTCATGTGCCATTTAGATCTGGTGATACCTTCTGTATGCGTCCACAAAACATTTGAATTTGAATGGTGCGAGGGAATCTACCTTTAAGTCTATTTCTGGCAGTGGGTAGTGGTCTTTCGGGCATGCTTTATTGAGGTCCTTGTAGTCGACGCAGATGCGCCAAGACCCGTTCTTTTTAAGAAGATCGTCTACCTGTTCGTTCATGGCTTTGTTTCTGTCTGCGCCTAATGGGCCCTTCTTTTGGGCGACTGTCCATGCGTCTTTGTAAGTGTTGAGAAGATGTTCTACTTTGTGTCTGGGGACGCCGACCATGTCGGATGATTGCCAAGCGAAGATGTCGATGATCTTTACCAGGAGCCGTTTGAGATGGATGCGTATCTGGTGTGATAAGGTTGGTCCTAGGGTTATGGTTTAGTCTGGGAAGATGGGATTGAGTACCAATTTTTTGTTCTCCGTGGCGGTTTGCTTGGACGGCGGAGTTGATAGTTCGTTGGTGAGGAAGTACTATTGATTCCCCGTGATGTATGCCACCCCCGTGCTTGTAGGAAAGCCTATAGTCTGGTGGGGATGGAAGCATTGTCGTTGAATTTTTCCAACCCCTGTATTCTAAACAGGATGTCGTATGTGGAGTTGGCGGGGATAGCGTGGAATGTGGAAGTTTCGGAACGCGTACAAGTCCCGTTGGTAAGTGTAACGGTAAAATTGAATTTACTGAGATGCAGAATGACCTCGTTAAAGAAGCCGGCAATTGGTGCGTCCGGTTCCAGATGTGCCTTGTCCTCATCAACGAGTCGATCGAAGCATTGTTGATACATGATGTTAAAACTGTTGCCGCTATCGCACATCATTTTGTGAGTGCGGTAATGGTCAAAGAGTGTAGTGATGACAAGTGGTGTGGTTGATTCTGATCCGCCTGGTATTTTCGGGAGAATGACTTAGGCTTCCTTCCATTTCTCTATTAAAGCAGGCGGTTGCGACATGGTTGCGATGCTTGCCGGGGTGACCTTGCGTTTGCTTCCACGTGCTATGTGGCATTGCCTGTTGAAAGCGCCATGAATGTGGTAGGTTTTAATGTCCTTGATGGGTTTGGACGTGTCTTCTGTTCTACGTGCGCCTAAGTGCACGTTCTTAATGAGGTTTGTTAGCTTGCCTGACCTAAGTGCTACCTCGATCTCCATCTTGAGGGTGTAGCAATTGTAAGTGTCATGTCGCATGTCTTTGTGGAAGTCACAAAATCTCGTTATGTCGATGTTTTTGCGTTTTGCTCCCATGGGTTTTGGGAGTTTGAATGTGACTTCCCTCGTTGTAAGGACTTGTGATAGTACCTCAGAGGGTGTTTTGGTGAGAGATGTCTAACTTGATTTCTTCCTCCTTGACTGCGCTGGTCGCGAGTCTGTTTGTTTCCAATAATGTTTCTGGCGTCCCTATAGGTGGAGTACCCGCCTTCATCAGTGGAGCCTGCGATTCGGCTCTAGACGGACGAGCGGTTGTCGTTGCGGCTTCAGTTGTTGTTATTGCTGCTGCTGCCGCGCTGGGGTTGCCGGATTGTCTTTTGGTGTTGCGCATATAGTTTTGCGATTCTGACGACCTCTTCCCATGAATCTGGGATGCCGTTTTTTTTCCTAGTAGGGTAAGCTGCAGGTTATCGTCATTGACGTTGCTAGGAATGAGGTTCGAGTTGCCTCGTCTCCAGTTCCTAGTTGGAGTGCTTCTTTGTTGTATCAGACGATGAAGTCTTCAAGCAGCTCATTATCCCTGCGCTTGCAAAGGTGGATCTGCATTTTGTCGTGCTTGTGGCGTCCTTGTTGGCTGAAGTGTAGGGAAAATTTACCGATCAGCTCTTCGTAGCTATCGATTTTGCCAGTTGGCAAGTTGTCAAACCATACTCATGCCACGCCTGTCAGTGTTTGGGCGAGCATGTGGCACCAGAAGGGTAGCGTCCATCCGATGATGGCCCCGGCTTGGTTAAAAATGTTGAGATGATCATCTCGGTCTGTAGGGCCATCGTATAGTTTGACATTGGTTGGGTGGCACTGTATGGGTGGTATTGCGACCATGGAAATACATGTGGTGAATTTTGACTTGTCAGCAAAGGCCGTGGGCCTATATGGAGTGAGAAGTTGGTGGACGCATTGTTGTTGTACCTGTTGATGCGCTCCCAACTATAATATGGACTGTTTTGTTAGTCCCTGGAGTCATCATCCTCCCAAGAGCTTTCTTGGTAATCGTCGTCATCGAATCGATTGCGCTCTGCACGGGTCTGGTCGATGAGGAGTTTTCCTCGACCTTCCCCGTGACGGGCGGCGTCCGATGTCTTGGTGGTGTTAGATTTCTGGGAGGTTGATGCCATGATGGCTTTGCCAGTCGTCTTGCGACGCTCTAACTGGGCGTCTAATAGCTTTTTCTGGTGCTCGTACTAGTCGTTATGAAAAGCGCCGATCTCCTCCTGAGTCGAAGGGGGATCGTTGTTGACGTGGAAGTCTATGGTTCGAGCCGCCATGACGACGTTTTTCTTGGTTGTCGTCGCTGTTGCCCTCTGGTGCATTTGGTCCCGGAATAATGTCGTCGACGGCCCAGACGGAGTATAGACTTTGGGTGGTGAATTTGTCATTTTGTAGAATAGCAAAGGGTTTTAATGTTAGATTTTTGTGGTAAGGCCACGGATGGCGCCAATGGAGAAACACGGGTCTTAGATAAATGGGTCAGGGCTGATCTAAGTAGTGAATCCACAGGAAAAATATTGGTTTAAGATTAAAAGGGTGTATTTGTAAGTAGTGGTATGAGAAATAAGACCAAGGAAAAAAAGGAGACAACCGGTGTCCGGTTAGAAGAGCCGAACCTTTAAACGTTGGAAAATTAAAACAAGGATTGGAAAAGTACGATGTATTCGTAGTCTTTTCAACGATAGTTCTAGTGGAGTCCAGA
The DNA here is from genome assembly GCA_030844895.1 of Ambrosia x helenae. Classification (NCBI taxonomy): domain Eukaryota; kingdom Viridiplantae; phylum Streptophyta; class Magnoliopsida; order Asterales; family Asteraceae; genus Ambrosia; species Ambrosia x helenae. The sequence continues at coordinate 17,478 of JAUTDX010006811.1, read as the reverse complement.
TGCCAATAAAAGGAGATGGGGCTCCTCCTTTTATAGTACCTTGACGTCCAACTTTCTTAACCCAACCTCTACCCTTAGTGGGGCCCGGCCCAGGTAGAGGCGTCTCCTAGTCTCTGGCCTAAATTCCTAAGCCCAATTTTGTGCAAGTGGGTATGTAAAAAGAGGGAAAATGGGGTATGTTACAATCCTGTCAAAAAATCCACGTGGCGTCCGCCTGTTAGTTTATTGGGGCGGTGTGTGATCATCACTTCTTCTAGAACCTGAGATAAGTGGGGGTTGCTAAAGTCTTCCGTCATGAATGCTTTGGTTGGGGAGTTGTCACGTCATCATCTTCTCTGGTTTTGTCAGTCCACACGCGACCTATGATTGGTCGCAGACTCTGATGGGTAGTGTTCATGTCAGAAATAGTTGCTCAGGGCATGCCTGCCCAGGGGGGGTGTGTCTCGATGTTGCCCGAAAAGGTATCTTTGGAACGTGTCACGGAGCGTGGGCTTTTCGTGCATGAGAAGCTTCGTTTGTGCTAGCGCTGACGTAAAATGGGCAGAAGAACTGGCGTTAAGGCTATTGACGCAGTTGTCTCCGCTGATGTAAAATGGGCGGAAGAGCTTGCGTCAAGGCCATTGACGTAGTTGTCTTTGCTGACGTAAAACGGACGACGAGAGAACTGGCGTTATGGTTGCTAACACAGTCCTTAGTTGGGCGCTTACAGGTGTTGATCAACCATTTTTCTTTCTTCTTATGTCTTAACTTCTTGCAGTAGAAAAGAATGGGTTGCTTTTATTGGTATGGTGTCATTGGTTTTGGCACCATATCCCTTCACAAGCCGAACCAAGCAATAAACACAGAAATTCGACTTTAAGTACATATACATATTTAACAATTAACAAATATATAAAAACAGAAATTTTGGCACGAACTTGTAACGACCCGATTTTTAACGAGTCATTACCGATTGGTAGTTAATCTCTTAACTAGTTTAAAAATCTAATTGTCTTATTTTACTTTTTAAAAGCCGATTATTATACAATCAATCCCACAACACTTTTAAACTTCAAAACATAATAATATTATACATCAACATCCAACCTTTAAAACTCTTCTCGGCCAAGCCGAGTACACCTTATTTCGAAAACATTAAACGTTACTACATGATCACAACTTTATTTATTAACATTAACTTCCTTCGTGAGTTCACTAACACCACAACTAAGCTCGGGTTCCATAGATACGCTAACTTCCTGAAATGTACGTTTAAAATACGTTAGTCGAAACTAGTGAGTGATGCCAAGACCTTAAACAACCATTTCGACTCATAAATCGTACATGCATGCAATGATCCGGTTATTCTATTTTCCGAGTATAGATCGATTATATATGGTCCCGTGGCCTCTAATCGGCCCGGGTCTATACTCTATGATACCGAATGGATCCATCCTACGTAGTTTCTATTTAACCAGTTTCTATTATTTCTATTAGATCATAACTCGTGAATATTTCATAAAAACGACACAAACATACATTTACCCGGAAACATTAAAACGATTATGGGGTACATGCACTCACTTGTTGTTCTTCCTCGTTGATTCTAAGACGAATAGCTTGCTCAGGAATTATGCGGATCACCTGTTTACACATATACGGTTAATATACACATATATACGTATATATATATAGCTGACCATTACAGCTTAGGTTATAAATACGTATGTAAGCTGCCATTACAGCTTGGCACTCGTGTTTCCTACTAGTTTGAGATTAGAACCTTAAGGTGGCCCAATATTATTTTATTTAATTATTATTTTTTGTTGGTCGTTACATTCTCCCCCCCTTAGGAAATTTCGTCCCGAAATTGTTTTTATATTATACCTGATTTATAAAAAGATGGGGGTATTTAGCTCTCATCCTATCTTCACGTTCAAAGGTGAACTCTGGACCTCTTCTCGCATTCCACTTGACTTGTACTATTGGTATTTTTCCCCTTCTTAGCTTCCTTTCTTGTTGTGATACGATTTCTATAGGTTCTTCTGTGAATCGTAACTGGGGATTTACTTGGATATCGTCTAAGGGAATGATAGCTTGTGTGTCTATTACACATTTTCGGAGGTTGGATATATGGAAGACATCATGAATCCCATCTAATTCTGGAGGTAAGTCTAGACGATAGGTACTGGTCCAATTCTTTCCTTTACTTGATACGGTCCTACATATCGTGGATTAAGTTTTCCCCGCTTTTGGAATCTTATAATACCTTTCCATGGGGATATTTTCAAAAGGACGTAGTCTCCTATCTGGAATTCTAATGGCTTTCGTCTATTATCTGCATAACTTTTCTGTCGACTTCTAGCTTCCTCCAGTTTCTTCCTGATTTGAACTATCTTGTCCGTGGTTTCTTGGATGATTTGTGGGCCCGTCAGTTGGGTTTCTCCGATCTCATTCCAGCATACCGGAGATCTACATTTTCTACCATATAGTGCTTCGAAGGGTGCAGCTTTGATGGAAGCATGATAACTATTATTGTATGAAAATTCTATTAATGGTAGATGTACATCCCAACTTCCCTTAAATTCCAGGATACAAGCTCTCAGCATATCCTCCAGCGTTTGAATAGTTCTCTCACTTTGTCCGTCTGTTTGTGGATGGTAGGCAGTACTAAGCCTAATTTGAGATCCTAAGGCATCTTGGAATTTCTCCCAAAATCTAGAAGTGAAACGACCATCACGATCTGAGATTATAGAAAGGGGAATTCCATGCCTTGTTACTATCTCTCTCACATATATCTTTGCTAATTTTTCTACTCCAAAATTTTCTTGTATGGGTAGAAAGTGAGCTGATTTGGTTAGTCTATCTACTATTACCCAAATGGCATCATTACCTTTTGTAGATCTTGGTAACTTGGTTACAAGATCCATGGTAAGCTGATCCCATTTCCAAACGGGAATTTCGGGTTGGACTAATAACCCGCTAGGTTTTTGGTGTTCTGCCTTGACTTTGGTACAAGTTATACATTTGGCTATAAATTCCCCAACGTTTCTTTTCATACTTGGCCACCAAAAATTCTTTCTAAGATCTTTATACATCTTGTGATTACTAGGGTGAATGGAATACTTTGAATGATGAGTTTCCTTTAATATAACTTCTCTTTGATCACCATGTCGAGGTATCCATATACGGGAATCATGTCTTAAAATGTCGTCTGCACCTTCTACTAATCTTTCTTCTTCTCCATTCAGTTCCTCTTGTTTTCTTAAAGTAGGTTCTAAAGCTTTCTTTTGATAGTTTCTTAATTGATTTAGGAATTCGTTTATCAAGGTGATTCTAAAAGCTTTAGCTCCTAAGGGTTTTTCCTTCCGACTTGAAGCGTCTGCTACAATATTCGCTTTTCCTGGATGATATCTTATATCACATTCGTAATCACTTAAAACTTCTATCCATCTTCTTTGTCGCATATTTAAAAGTTTTTGATCAAAAATGTGTTGAAGGCCTTTATGATCAGTATATACTGTACACTTTGTACCGTATAAATAATGTCTCCAGATTTTTAAAGCGAATATGATTGCTCCTAATTCTAGATCATGGTTAACATAATTTTGTTCGTGTTTCTTCAATTGTCTTGAGGCATACGCTATTACCTGATCTTCTTGCATTAAAACACATCCCAATCCCTGTTGGGAGGCGTCACAATACACAGTGAATGTCTTTCCCTCTTCTGGTAAAACTAATACCGGAGCTTCACACAATTTCTCTTTTAAACTTTGAAAAGCTTGTTCTTGTTTCTCCTTCCATTCAAACTTAGAAGCTTTCTTAGTTAGAGTGGTAAGGGGTAGGGCTAATCTAGCAAAATTCTTAATAAATCTTCTGTAATACCCTGCTAACCCTAAAAATTGTCGGATTTCAGTAGGATTCCTAGGTGTTCCCCAATTTTGAATGGCTTCTACTTTGGTAGGATCTACTTGTATTCCTTCCTCATTAATCACATGTCCTAAAAATTTGATTTCCTTCACCCAAAATTCACACTTGGAGAATTTTGCATACAACTTTTCTTTCCTAAGAGTTTCTAGAATTTCTCTTAGATGTTGCTGGTGTTCTTTCTCAGTCTTAGAATAAATTAAAATGTCATCTAAAAAGACGATCACAAATTTATCTAAGTAAGGTCTGCAAATTCTCTTCATCAGGTCCATAAATACTGCAGGAGCATTTGTTAATCCAAAAGGCATGACTAAAAATTCATAATGGCCATATCGAGTTCGAAAAGCAGTCTTAAAAACGTCCTCATCTTTTATTCTTAACTGATGATAACCTGATCTAAGATCAATCTTTGAAAAGTATTTTGCACCGTGTAACTGGTCAAAAAGGTCGTCAATCCTAGGTAACGGGTATTTGTTCTTAATGGTTAGCTTATTAAGCTCTCTATAGTCAATGCACATTCTCATGGTTCCGTCCTTTTTCTTAACAAAAAGTACTGGCGCTCCCCAAGTGGAGGTACTAGGTCTAATGAATCCCCGTTCTACGAGTTCTTCTAATTGCTTTGTAAGTTCTCTCATTTCGTTGAAAGCTAACCTATATGGGGCTCGGGCTATTGGCGCGGCTCCAGGAATTAGGTCAATTGAAAATTCTACTTGACGAGGCGGAGGTAGTCCAGGTAATTCATTAGGAAAGACGTCTTTGAATTCGGATATTATCTTAATCGTATCGATTTCTTTCTCTTTGTCCTTGTTTTCAAGATTCACATGTATCAGGAAGAGTTGATGCCCCTTTTTCCAGAATTTCATCATTTTCATGCTAGAGATTAGGTTCAAATTTCCTTTTGGTTTCTCCCCGTATACGATCAAGGTTTCTTGATTTAACACTGGTATTTTGACTATCTTTTCTTTACAAATTATTTCGACTTGGTTAGCAGCTAGCCAATCCATTCCAATAACAACATCAAATTCCCCTAGGCTCATAGGAATGAGATTTATTAAAAATTCTTGATTTTCTATAGTTAACGTTAAATTCTTAAAAACTTCTGAAGCTTTTAAAATTTTACCGTCAGCTATTTCGATGTCATATGTTTTATTCATGGGTTCTGGGAGTATTTCCATCTTTTCGATAAAGGTTTTTGAAACGAAGCTAAGGTTGGCTCCAGTATCAAATAAAACGTATGCGGGTAATTGATTAACATAGAACGTACCCGTAACCAGATCGGGTTCATCCCGGGCTTCTTCTGCGTTAATTCCAAACGCCTTGCCTCTTCCTTGTTCGACTTTGGATGGGGTCTTGAGTTTAGGACAGTCGGCTTTATAATGACCCGGTTCTTTACATTCATAACAAATTCTGGGACGGTCTGGGTTAAACCTGCAGTCTTTCGCCACATGTCCTACTTTCTTGCAGTTCTGGCAATGGGGTCCTTTGCAGTTGCCGAGATGAAATCGGCCACATCTATCACACCTTCTTCGACATTAACCTGTGTGGTAATACTTGCATTTGGAGCAGAACGAGCTATTTCCTCGGTAAGGTCGCTTTTCGGGGTTTCCCTGATCTCCTGGGTTTTCTTGACTTTTACCAGAAGTATTAAAGTTTGTGGTTCTAAAGGTTTCATTCCACCCTCTTTTGCTACCTACTGGTACTCTCTCCCGTTCTTTATGCCTTATAATGTCGTCGGTTAAGCTTAAGGCAAGTTCACAGGCAGTGTCAAATTTCGCTGGTCTTGCTCCTCTAACTATTCCCTGAATTTGGGGGTTTAATCCCCAGATAAATCTCCTAATTCTTTTAGGTTCAGGGGTTACTTGGTGAGGTACTAAACAGGCAAGTTGATTGAAGCGGTTTATATAGCCTATACAGTCTAGGCCTTTCATCTCCAACCCTAGGAATTCCATTTCTATTTTCTCAATCTCATTCATGGGGCAGTATTTTTCGGTAATAAGTGTTCGAAATTCTAACCATGACATGGTGGTGACCACATCCCTACCTCTTATCTGCCTTATCATGTTCCACCAGTTTAAAGCTTCCGCTTTTAACGAGTGGGTTACGAATTTTACTTGGTCTCGGGGAGCACAGTTACTAATTTCAAGTATAGATTTCATCTCTTCTAACCAGCGGGTTGCCCCAGCAGCACCCGTACTACCATCGAAGGATTCTGGCCTACAGGCCATAAAGGTTTTGTAATCACAGTATCGGGGTCTCATAGTGTTATCATCTAAATTAACTACAACCTCTTCATGATTCTTATCTACCGTTTTGGAACCAGATGGTTTTTCTAGCATTGTCATAATGGTTGGAATCGAGTCCTGAAGGCTTTCTAAGACTAGTTTCCTCATTTTTTCCTCTAATTCGTTTATTTCATTTGGTATGGGAATTTCTTCTTCTACCGGTTCTTCAACGGTTTCAGTTGGTTTAGATGAAGAGGCTTTATTTTTCTTGGTAGGTTCCATTTCTGGCTCCTTTCCCGTATTCCTTTCCGAACGTCTCGGCATTTTCTATATCAAAAATTATTCATTTTGGTTAGTAGTAATTTATTTTATGTCTTTTATCATTCAATTTAATCTAACAATTTAAATAAACATCTAGATTTATATATATATATTGAAAATTTCTAGATGTCTTAGTACATGGATTAATATTACACATCATTTCTACTACCATACCAACTATTACCACATCAACTACTACTACTACACATACCACATAGGTTCATATTATACATACTACCACAATTATTTTACACTAGTGGTATTGCCCGCGCGTTGCCGCGGGTTTAATTTTACGTGTTTTGTTTTAGGTTATGGGACAGGATTGTTATATGTTTATTAAATCTATATATAATACGATAGTTCCAGTTAGTAAAGCTTGTGAAAATTACAAAAAAAGAAAAAAAAACCTAGATGGAAATATATATAAAAATGTATATTAAGCACAAACAAGTTCCATATTAGTTGTTCAAAAAAGTTCCATATTAGCCGGTTGTTAGATCAAAATTAGATCATTTCCGGTGAAGGAACACTTTAATTTCATAATCACTAATTGATATTTCCAAAAGATTATCTAACATAAGCTAATGCAGTTTTCTCCTTATCAAATGCAATCGGCTAAACAATGAGTTGACCAAGACCAACCTTTCGATGTAATTTCCCACACCTTGAACAAGTTCTTCATTTAATATATTTAAAACACTTGCAACCTAACAAGTAAATGGTTCTAATAGTTGGTTATATATTGATGCATAGATATATAAAGCTAGATCATTGGAAACTTACAAAAATGGTAGTGTAACAAGCACGAACTTCTACTTCGCCACCATCATGCATACTGAATGAAAAAGAATATTTAGGAAGATATTACCTGGGAACAAAAAAAAAACTTCAATCAAGTATGTTTAAAATAAACCAAATCTATAGATAACTTATTATAGTCTTTTGCCACACCTGAATTCACTTGCATGCTTCATTCTTCGCAAAAATGAAAATGGCAAACAAAAGTGAGCCCTCCGGCCTCTGCCGTAAGTAAATGAGCTTTCCACTCGAAATGTAAAAGTCTAAAAGGTGTTTTTAGTGTTTTAATGTGTAAACCACAAGACTCGTTAAACTCAATAGACGACCAAAGCTGACACTTGAGACGTTTTTGGTTTTATAAATTACAATTACATTAAGCATTTACGAGAAAAACTGAGTTATATTTGCTAGGGGATCGAAGGGGAAAATTTTAAATTAGTAAAAAAGGAAACTGGTTAATTGCTTTACGACTCACCTAAATCATACTGTCTTTAAATTTCCTATATTGCTTTGATAAACAAATAGAATCATCTTATGATAAGTTTTAATCATATTCATACAGTAACATGTATGAAATCCAAAATAAATAAATAAATAAATAAATAACTTGTGGCAAGTCAACGTAACCTAATCCTACCCATTAGGGGTGCTTTTAACTTATCGAGACTAAACGAGCCTATTAGTTATATTATTTTTATTTAATATATTAACTAATAAACACTAAACGAGCCGAGCCCGAGCCAAGCTCGAGCAACTACCAACGAGCCAAACTCGAGCTATAAAAACAAAGCTCAAACGAGCTCGAGCTTGAGCCTGATCGAGTTCGGCTGGCTCGGCTCGTTTGCACCCCTACTACCCATAAAGAAACTCGTTTTTTATGAAACTCATTTGACAGTTATTCATAATAAACTTATCAAGAGAAATATGGAAACAGAATTCTGTTTATCAAAGATTCAAATTTAATTACAAAATGTAGGGAACGTAAAGTTCATTAAATTAAGTCCTAGACTCAAAAGGCAAAAGAAGGCCCGCTTATAGGTATGGAGGGAGTAACTAATTCCAAGGAAATACAGGAAAAAATCATTTGTTAATTGATGCTAAAGATTTTTGTCCCCTTATGGTGATAAGTGAATTCATAGCAGCATAAGTTGTTTCAGGATGTGAATTGGATTTTAAAAAGCGTATATGAGGTGAGCCTTGGCGCGAGGCGCAACAAGGCGCCTCAGGGATGTGCGCTTCCCCATTTTCCCATAAGCGCATATTTTGACTTTTTGGCCCTGAGGCGCGCGCCTCTCGCACACCATGTATTTTATGCATAAAAACGTTGTACCTTTGTGTTTTTGGCTTGTACATATAGGTAAAATCATATAAAAACTTATTTGTAGCTATATTTTGGGTAAAGAGGCTAAAAACCTATGGGATATATATATGAGATATATAAAAAATTATATAATTAGTGCGCGCTTCGGGTACGAAAAGCCCACCGCTTTTGCGCGTCGCTGTTAGACCTCGTCGCTTTTGTACGCCTAGCGCTTTTTAAAACCAAGGATGCGGCATTTGACATTAGTAGCATATATTAGCAGCTTGTGAACACAGATTAACTGTTAACAAAGTTGCAGTTAACAAAGTTGAACTATTTCAAGAGGAGACAACATTTTGCAGTTAACAAAGTTATACTATTTCAAGAGGATTTTATAGAAACATTAATCAAAAGTCAAGTTGCAAAAAAAAAAATGAACACCGAAATCGCCAACTTAACACCGACTTAAGAAAGCGATAGCATTATGCTCCAAAGCCACGTCAACAGACTCTCCTAATAAAGCGGCTGAAAGAAAAATCTAATATTAAATCCATGGCTGACTGAAACCGTTTGGCACAAAGGGATCTGTTCCATAGCACTCATTCAAAGGACAGAAAAGAATTAGTAACAGAATAAGCATTTGGCATCAACCCAAACCTGTTTGACCCATACAATTATGAAAAAGAGGAAGGAAACCAACCTCGGCCCCTTGATTGGAAGAGGAAAGACCGACAAAAGGGGTGCCCGCATTGAGTTATGATTGGTTCATATAGTACTTTTTTGCTAAGTGTGCAATCAAAATCATCGGTACGTGCTACTCTCTCATGAACTATCCTGTTACATAGATCGGTTGTTATCCTATCTAAATTCCATAGAACATTAATGTGCCACACCATAAACAAGCAAACAAATAATATTCTTATATATTTGACTGCATACTAAGAGAAAATGTGACTGCAAATAGTCATATCTAAGTCACAATTATCTACATAGAAGCTAAAAGGAATAAAAGAAGATGAAGCAGAAAAAGACTACACAACATGTATGTTATATTATTGAATGGACAAGTGAAAACACATGGGTTGACCCAGTTACCAAAAGTCAGCTTTGGGTTGACCCAGTTACCAAAAGTCAGGTTTGGTTTTTACATCATTTGATATAAAAAAATGAATATATGTATGTATAAAATACAGACTTGGTTAAAGAAGAGAGCATCGTGCGCTAGTTCTACAACCTTATCAACTTTAGCATCTTCACACACGATAAAAGGTGATTTCCCTCCAAGCTCTAAAGTCACAGGTTTAAGATTGCTATTTGCAGCGAATTCTTGCACAGTTTTACCAGTATCTGTTGATCCTGTGAAAGCAATCTGCAAATTCAAGCGTGAAATCACTATATTAGATGCTAATGAGAATGAGTGCATAACATAAGAATTTAGATATCAGTTACTTACCTTATCCACATCCATATGGCTAGCGAGCGCTGCACCAGCAGTCAGACCGTAGCCTGAAACTACATTAAGAACACCAGGAGGAAGACCAGCCTACGCCACAAAGCATTCATGTGTAGAACCAAATTAACCTTAGTACCTTACCATTGCTACAAAAGAAAGCCAGTAATATAACAGTTTAGCCGTTGTAACTAAAGTTGACAAGTTGGTTCGAGTCATAGCAGAGTAACAGGTCAAAACAAGTTTAGCACAAAATCAGTAATGTTTAATATGGGTTAAAAGTTGAGACGGTCCAGGTCAGATTAGGTTTATCCACACATTTTTTGTTCCATTTTTATATGATAATCCAAAAATGTTATAATAATAATATAAGGATTTAGGAGATTGTATGCCTTTAACCTATTTCACCGGTCGACGCTATTGACCCATCCCCTTTATCTAACATTTTTATTTGACTCGTTTGAGAACCTAATGCCACCTCTAATTTTCGTAGGCATTTTTTATATGGATTGAGTCCGGCCCCCACCGATTTGATCTTCCGGCCCCTACCGACACTAAAAAATTGAGTCCAGCCCCTAGCCCTCACTAACCTTCACCAATGTGCTTAACCCAAATCGACCCATACACACACTTAGAACACAATCAAATTTGATGTCTACACATATATTTTTTAAAGGATGGTTGACTTTTTTTAGAGTCAGTAGGTTTTAGAATAAAACATTAAAACCATCATGCCCCCTTAACTTTCTTTTAAACAGCAGCGACAAAAAATAAACAGCCTGAAGATGCACATATTGTTTTAGTTTATATAGACATATAGCAGCTTACATCTTTCATGTATCTACACGTGAGCACAATGTAAATTATGAGCCGATTTCTATACAAATAAGGCAGGAAAGTTAACACTAAATGTCCAGAAAATAACAATCACAATCAAATTAGCGATCACAAACCGGCAAATCCAAAACTCGACAAATAGGATGTTCAGAATACGTACCTGCTTGCTGTGGACGGTACTGAGGGTAATCAACCTGGAGGGTTCAACATGATAAATATATCCTAAATTCCTAACCGATGGGAGCATTGAATTGGGTGTTTCAAGAACCACGGTTACAATCTTCACAGAAAAGCATTGAATTAGTGGGTATTGAAAGAAATCATAACCACTTCAATTCTTGTAATGAAAGAATTCAATGGGGGTAACGGTTATGTGATGAAAGAATTGATTTGCTAGGGTGTATGGCTGATGTCGATTCATTTTAATTCTTTCATTGCCAGGAAAGTTATTACCAAGAAGGTGACATTTATTATAAAACATTAAATTGGTAATTGGTAGGGGCTAGGAAGAGAGTGTATTATAAGGGCATCAAGGGAAACAATTTTCTACTTTTAACTAAAATGTGGTTACAAAATTACTATTATACCCTTGTAAGTGTCTTAAATGTCCACAAAGTTCCAATTATACCCTCATTATGTAAGCATAAATCACTTGTGCATGTTGCTTCTTAAGTTGTACGGAGGTGAAAATGACCATGTTGGCCATCACTCCTCCTTAATAAGATAATATAGATACACATATTACTTCACCATTCTTGGCTACCACCACCTTTCTTCACACACACCAACCACTAACCTCCCACTTCCACCATGCGCCACCACCTTACAACATTAGAGGATACTTAGAATCCTCAAGGACTTGTCTAGCTTGGTATCCAAACCTCCTTACCAACTTCCTTAATTCCTCCACCATATTACGAGCTTGGTCACGTTCGGATTTCATACGGTAATAACTTTCAACCAATTCCAAATATTCCTTACGACTCACATGTTCCGAATGTTGCAAGGTTTCGTTTGCCGGGTGATCATGGTCGCCTCGTGGTATGGGTCAATCACCGGGGTCATGATAGGTATGGTTGAAGGAGTCGGGTAGGCCATGGTGTACGGGTTATAACTAGACTCTTCTATCGAGAGTTGCTAGAGGTTCCATAATATTCACTTGGTGATGGGTTCGGGTAAAAGTAGTGGTGTATCGGGTCAACTTGCGGGTATGGTTGGACGGACTCGGCGGGTGTGTACACGGGTTCGGGCAAAGGGCCGATTACCCCTATGTTTTCCAAATTCAAATCCCACCCATTTTCGGACCAAACCAAACCCGCATTTCAGCCAACAAGTCTTGCGTGCTCGGGAATTCTTGTGACTCGTTGTCCATAACTTCCTCTTGATTCGGTATCTCCGTCTTCAATTTCCATTGAACTTCGGCTTGTCCTCCGGTGCTCGACATTCTATTACACGTATACATATCAATCAAATTTCAAGTTAGTTTCTATACGAATTCCACTACCTTCCGAACCCGAGCTCTGATACCAACCTGTAACGACCCGATTTTTAACCGAGTCATTACCAATTGGTAGTTAATCTCTTTAACTAGTTTAAAAATCTAATTGTCTTATTTTACTTTTTAAAAGCCGATTATTATACAATCAATCCCACAACACTTTTAAACTTCAAAACATAATAATATTATACATCAACATCCAACCTTTTAAACTCTTCTCGGCCAAGCCGAGTACACCTTATTTCGAAAACATTAAACGTTACTACATGATCACAACTTTATTTATTAACATTAACTTCCTTCGTGAGTTCACTAACACCACAACTAAGCTCGGGTTCCATAGATACGCTAACTTCCTGAAATGTACGTTTAAAATACGTTAGTCGAAACTAGTGAGTGATGCCAAGACCTTAAACAACCATTTCGACTCATAAATCGTACATGCATGCAATGATCCGTTATTCTATTTTCCGAGTATAGATCGATTATATAGGTCCCGTGGCCTCTAATCGGCCCGGGTCTATACTCTATGATACCGAATGGATCCATCCTACGTAGTTTCAATTTAACCGGTTTCTATTATTTCTATTAGATCATAACTCGTGAATATTTCATAAAAACGACACAAACATACATTTACCCCGGAAACATTAAAACGATTATGGGGTACATGCACTCACTTGTTGTTCTTCCTCGTTGATTCTAAGACGAATAGCTTGCTCGGGAATTATGCGGATCACCTGTTTACACATATACGGTTAATATACACATATATTACGTATATATATAGCTGACCATTACAGCTTAGGTTATAAATACGTATGTAAGCTGGCCATTACAGCTTGGCACTCGTGTTTCCTACTAGTTTGAGATTAGAACCTTAAGTGGCCCAATATTATTTTATTTAATTATTATTTTTCGTTGGTCGTTACAGAACTAAGTTAACCTTTTATAAATTTCAATTAAATTTGTAATATGCTTTGATCTGATATCAATAGTTGACTCAAGTTTGACTTGATAAGAACTCAAATCACTCTGGTAAATATTTAAGGAAGAGACAACGTATATATCAATCTTAACGTGAGAAGCGTAGGAAGCATTCTCAGTCCTTAGATTATAGGCGGTGGCATGATGTTAATAACAACCCTAATCATGGTCAGCAGAATCTAACCAAGGTAAATTAGGAAACAAACGTTAAAAAGTTTTTCAAACCTGATTTTTCATCGTTTCAATTCGATTAATCGTTCAGAATGATTACACACTCAAAATAACAAAATACATTCGATTACAATTAACGAAAACGTAAAAAAAACAGAGCTTTACACTGGGACGATTAATCATACGCAAAAACATACAATTATGAATAAACGCTCGTAATATTTGTCAAATACTTTCGATTTTGTTTCAATAAGTATGATTAAACATAAAAACTGGGTTAAAAAAAGCTACAGACAAAAAAGACGATGTTGTTGATAACAGAGTGTTTTAAACACACATACATTATTTTAAACACACGTTATAATGTTTAGACGCACTTGTTGCAGATTTTAAACTCATATGCCTGAAACGCACATTGTAAGTGTTTGGACGCACGTTGTAAGTGTTTAGACACACATTATAAAGGGAATGTATATATTTAAAAGCATGTATATAAACGCACCTTAGAAGGTGCGTTCTTTTTCATTCCTAAGCACAACCATGCTTGTGAATAAGCATGATCATGCCACACCCAAGCATAACCATGCTCATTACTGATCACAACCATGCTTGTGAATAAGCATGATCATGCTTGGATTTATGTATACTCTTAAACGCATTACAAAAACCATTCCACCAGATACTCATTTACATAAACGCACGTTAAAAAAACCTTTTATTAACTATAAACGCACGTTATGTATCTTCTCCATCATCTAATCTTTCTATCTGTACAATTACATCCATGATCCTTCATTTTGATTAACAACATATAATCAAGATATAAACCTGCTAAGTCAATCATACGATCATTCCTAGCAATCAATCGTTAAAAAAATGTTGGTCGAATGAAAAAAAAGAGGGCATAATTATAATCGTATAAAAGTATTGTTAATTGAATAGTGAATTGAATAGATCATCAATCGAAAATAGTTAGTCGATCATGAATTGAACCTGAATTGAATCTGAAACGTGAATTGAATTGTAAATGATTGGATCAGAGATTAACGTAACAATAAAAGGACTAAATTACCCTTTTAATCAACTAGGTTTAGGTTAAATAAACCTAACTATGATTTCCAGGTGTTATTCCCTGATGCTTTTTACACTTCTCATGTTAAAAAAATTTTGTATCGTATACTTTCTCATATTTAAATGATGATGCAAGGTTAAAATAATGAGACTAATTTAAAACCCAAAGAACTAACTCCTTGACTAAGACAAGACGGTACATAGTAAAATATATTGAACTTGTCAATAGTAACTTTCTATAACTAACTTTTAAAGTTTCGGTTGATGTATTCGATCAGCAATAGTTTTTTTTATTATAGACGATGAGTTAATTATATAACATGTAAGAGCACCCACATTAGGGGTGTTCTATCGGTTCGGTTTATTTAGTTTATTCGGTTTGGTTTATTTGGTTTTCATGATTTTGTACCCCCAACCAAAAACCGAATAAAACCAAATTAGTAATATATAAACCGAACCAAATTCAATCAAATTGAATTCAGTTTGGTTTCGGTTTAAAACCAAACTAATCGATTCAAACCAAATTGAGCCGAAGTTTTTTTCTCTAACTTATATACCTTTGTGTTCTGAAACCCTAATATATTAATTAAAGTGTAATTATTTGTACATACATTTGTGTTTTTTGTAGTAAAATTTTGATTCTAATATATTAATTAAGAAAATAAAAAAAATCAGGTTGAACAGGTCTTATTCGGATCAGTCCACGTATATTTGGGTTGTGTCCGTGTTTATATGTATAACACGGTTTTTGGGTTCGGGTCAGGGTTCGGATTCATGTATAATTTTCGGCTTGGACTCGCCAACCCGCAGACTCAACTAGTTTTTTTTTTTTGAAAAGAAAACTTCATTAAAACACAGCCTCGAGCGTCCTCAAAACGAGGACCTACGAGCGCAAACACCTAACAAACATCAATCCAAAGGGCAACAACGCCACTTACACCAATCGACTTCTTTATGTCTAGACCTATGACGAAACCAAAAATATGAAATTGACTTTACATTTTCTATAATCTCTAAAGGTCTTCGCTTTTTAGCATTGAAAATCCTATTGTTGCGCTCATTCCACAAAGACCATAAAGAAGTGTAAATAATACCCCTAGACTCAACTAGTTTAGCACCACTAATCTCCCCTACCCTTTCTCTGACTTGTAGTGGACAATTATTGGAGATAGTTAAACATCATCATCATCTTCCTCCTCCTCCTTGCGATGGTTGATAATCTCTATATCGTTACCTTTGATTTATGCCAGTTATGACTAGCGGTGGTAGGAGGTGTTGGTTGGAGATGGAGAATGTGCGGATGTGGCTGGCGACTGGATAAATAGAGGATGAAAGGGATGTGTTTCTTTAAAAAAACAATTCATGTGGGTCCCATTATTTTCTTAATATATATTAAATTAATTATTATTTTTTAATAATAAAGATATTTTAGTCGATTCGTATGAACTTAACCAAAAATCTCAATGTCCATCCACCACGTTGGGAGCGTCAAAGTGACCAAATAGTAAACTACAAGTAGGGCTGTAAACGAATAGAACAAACACGAACAGGGCTCTGCCTGTGTTTGTTTGTAAAGGTTTTTTTAAACTAATGAACTGTTCAAGAACTAACAAACAATATTCTATGTTTGTGTTTGTTTGTTAGTAAGGGTCTGTTTGGTAGCCTCTTAATGAGGCACTAAACCATTCAGCTCTGAATGGTTCAGCATTCAGACTGTTTGTTTCAAGGCTCTGAATGGAATGGTTAAGAGCTAAACTATTCAGACTTGGTGCATAGCTGAATCATTTAGCACTTAATCATTCAGAGTCTCTTAACCATTCAGACCTCTTAATGATTCAGCACTTAATCAACCAAACAGCCTCTAAATGCAGTAGTTTGTGAACAGTTCGTGAACACAGGTTCTAAACATGAACAAACACAAACGAACATTTAGTATGCTACAAAATAAAAAAACATCGTTAACACTAGAGAAAGTTACATAAACCATTAAACCAAGCGATGAGTTCAATTATACTAATTACTTAGACAACATTGTCCATAATTATAACTAATTAATTAGACATGAAGCTAGAAGGGTGATTGAATGTGGAATCTGCGACCTAGATATGGTATGAAAGAGTTAGTTAGGTGACTTGGATATCTACAAGTGTGAATCACTTAAGCGGACATGAACAGGCGTAAACGAACCGGTGGTGAAGCTTGAGCGGAAATTTTGGGGGTCGGAAGTCACAAATTACGGGGGGTCGAAACCATATATATCAAAAAATTCTATACGGATACTATATTATCGGAAATTCTGAGCGAAAATTTCGGAGGGTCGGGCGCCCCTATAAAGCTACGCCCTTGAAATTAACGAACATAAATGAACATCAGCAAACTTTCACTTATGCAATCGAACAAACGAGACCTTTGTTCGTGTTCGTTTATTTAGTTAATCGTACAAACTTTCTACCAAATAATTTTACAACTGTTCGCTGAACTTTGTTTCATTTATAGCCCTAACCACGTGAAACAAACATGTAATTTTAGCTTTTTAGGAAAATAAGAACTACATGTGAAATTTGAAAGAAACGCCAAGAAGCATCCATCTACTTCTAAATAAATTGTGGGTGTGAAAAAAGATAAATGATCTAACAAATAATTATAAATTATGGATAAAAGATATATGAAGAAAGAGTGGGAATACACACGATGATTTTTATTTAAAGTACAACTTAGGTAGTTAAGCGACTAAGTGTAAATTTCACAAAACAACAAAACATAGAACACAAAAGCACAGAACGAATCTTTTTAACTAATTCTATAAAGAGGGATGAGCCGTGAATCAACTTCTGGTTTTAGTTAACGGATTGGAAAACCGTGCATTTTATTAATTTTGATTTAATTATAATTATATTTTTTTTATTTAAAACCGTGT